>BQNB010003845.1:32876-109791 GCA_026074375.1 Tanacetum coccineum
TATTTGGCATTTTAGGCCCGTTTTTGGTTATTTCAGCTTGTTTTCAATGGAAAAAGGTATGTGTAATTAAGCACATACCAGCGCACATAAACATGCATTACAAGTTTACTTGGGGAGGTCAGCAAAAAGGAGTTGGGCGGCTAGATCTTAAGTCGGGCAGCTTCTCTTTAGCCTTGGGTGGATGGATGAAAATTTCATCATACACTTTTTCTTTTTTCTTTGTTTAAGCTTCCTGATTGCATGGTATTCGATCGTGAGTCTTTATACTTGAACATAACTTCATTTAGCTTTATCTTGGGCCTTGGAAGCTTGTATGGTTGACTCTTTTGCTCATGAAAAGCTTCTCGAGCTTGATCTTTATGCGGGATTCTTCGTACATGCATAAATCTTTGTTTTTACTTCTTTTCTTTGTCTTTTCTTCACTTTCTTGATCTTGGCTAGCTACAAACATATAAATCCAACTTTGTGCAATATTAGTAGCAAAAGTACGTTAAATTAACCAAATAACATGTACAAAAACTATGATAATGCTCCTAAAAACATACTTAATTTTTGCGTTATCAAATTCCCCCACACTTAAACTTTGCTTGCCCTCAAGCAAATCTAGAATTAAAGAAAAATAAAATCCGCGTGGTGCACAAGAATGATTATAACAATGCGATGTAAATCTATTAAGTACAAGTACGAGATAAGATTCATAGTTTTAAGCTTTTGGTGAAAAACTAAAATGTTTGACAATACTCAAATATTTTCTTGCTTGATAAACATTTCTAAACACCTCATGAAAAAGGAATGAAGTATATTTTACTCAACACTCATTTATTTATTTAGCGGTGGAGTATATAAGAGAAATCACACTCATAGCTCGGTGGTGACCAAATTTATTACCGTAGGCTTTTACAAGAAACAAAACAAAAAACCAATGGGGCGTAAGCACCAAGTGTACACATCTAAAGAGGTCTTTTATTGGGTTATAACGTTTAGGCTTCGGGTTAATAAAGGGTATGGATAAGGCATGTGATTCTTTATGAGAAGGTGTATCATGAACATTTAAATCAAAAGTCTATGTCCCATGTTGCGAGTTACCGAACAAACCACTACATTGAAAATGATTATAATCACAAACTGTATATCGATCACCACTTATATATCATGTCTTAGCACATTGGCTAATCGATATCTTAAACAAACTTCATCTTCTTTCATCTTCATAAATACATAGCACATTGGCTATAATTGTCATCACATATATTTTTTTCATTTTTTTGATGACTTATTCTTTTTTTCTTTTCTTTTTCATTCTCATACATACATCAAAACTCCCTCATACTTCGTATAAATATACACCACAAAAATACATAAATGAAGCGGACGTCTCCATCTTTGTCGGAATGGCACACACAAATGAGGAAGTGTGGCACAACTAATAATCATAAAAAACAATCCAACATACCAAACAACTAGCAACCAACCATCTAGACTTTGACAAGGGGTTAGGCTAAGGTTTAAAGTTAATTTTTTTCTTTTTTAGTGGATGTAACAAAACGAAAAGATTGGCTTGGAGGGTGATCTAGTAGAATCTAACACTAAGAGTGAGTGCTAACAAATGGGTCCATATGGGTGGTTAACTAACCGATGTGGTTAGCTGAATATCATTAGATGTAAATGGAAGGTCATTTGGTTATATTCCTAAGGTTGCCTCTTTATCACGCATATACACTTATATCACACGAATGTGATCTCACTACGGAATCCGTAATGATTTACAAGCACAAGTTTTAGAATAAATACAATCACCGACACACTCATAGTAAAAAGATCGAGCATAAAAGATGTATGCTATATATAAAATAGGCTCAAATCCTCACAATTTAGTGGAAAGGCTATAATACGCGCTAGCAAATGTCATCGATCCTAGAATGGATTGCAATATTAACCGGGACACATCTCAACTTTTCTATTTTACCGTATTTCACTAGTGGACTGATCTAGTTATTCTAATATATTATCCTAAAAGCGTGAAAATCAACTAGATCACAAGGGCAAACAAGTATACAAAAAATTTAAAAATTAGCCCAAAAATATGAAAATTTAAAAATTAGTGTCGTTTTCCCAATTTACTCCCCCACGCTTAAGTTTAGCATTGCCCTCAATGCTACGAAACGAATCAAAGTATAAAATAGGGAAATAAGAGTTAGAGAAAACCAGACTTTCGGGCATGAGAAATCGCAATTGAGCTCCATACGATAAATGCTACGCAAAGGCTAGCATAAGCGTGTATGATTAATTGATTTCTCCTCCAAGCATCCTCTTCACCATTACCTGCTGCAATTATTCAAACAAAACAAAACAAAACAAAACAAACAAAATGCAAATAATAATATATTAAACATTACGAGCATGTAACACCCCCACACTTAAGATTTGACAAGTTGAGAAGCAACTTTACTAAAGGGTGTACATGGTTATTCAAAACAGAAATTAAAACAAACAAACAAACAAAGTCCTAGGTTGCCTCTCGAGAAGCGCTTAATTTATTTTTGAGTCATTAGCTAGACTCTTCCCCAAGATTTAGGATTCTTTGATGATACGGTTCAAGTGAGGATTTAAGTTGGGTGCCATAGACAGTGATAAACTTTTTCGTTGTTAGGAACCACTTTTCATTTAGCTTCCATTCTTTGTTGGGTTCTGTGGGCATACCCTTGTCGTCCTTCTCTTTCTTTTTCATCCGTCTAGTTCCAGCGCCATCATAAGATTTTAACTCCTTGTCACCAACATGATTCAGCAATACATCGTCTGCAAAGGTGATACGGTTGGAGAGTTAGAATGAATTAGGTTCGGGTTTGGCATGGTTGGACTAGGCTTGATCTTAACCTCCTCGATAATTTCAACATCACCTTTGTCATTCTCGTTTCGGATCAAGGGTGGTTTGTAGACAAATTCATGTCTCAATTTAGTATTTATGGTGCGAGGAAGGGATTTGGTAGGCTGGATTTTCTAGAGATACTGAAACTGCCTCTTCAAGTTTTGGATTATCGCTTGATGGTTCCTTAATCCGTGATTGATTCGACGTTCCAATTCAACCACCTGATTCTTCATTCGTTCATTCGCTTCCGTCTGCCTAGCCATCCACTCTCTCATCATCTCATCCAGCGAGGTTTTAGGCAATTTGAAATATCGTGATGGATGTGGCATTCTATTTGGGGGTCGGGATTGAAGATAGTGACGGTTTTGGATTTGGTTTGGATAGGAGTACGAAATTTTGGAATTTCAGTCGTGATATCCTCCGGGATATCCTTGGACATAATTCGCTTCCAAGGGATTACACATCGGCGTGTCATCCTTCATGTATATTTATGAAGTGTGGTTGTCACTACGACCGTCTCGCATCTCTTTAAGCTCTTTCCTTATTAATAAAATTGAGAATCGATTTTTGGAGCGAGAGCTTTGAATTTCTCCATCTAAATGGTGAGATCTGAATTGATGTTGCTCCCACCGGTGGAAATAACGGTTTTTGGTTTGGGGTTGTCTTGGGAATCATCTGAGAAATTGAGTTTGAGAATGTTAGACTTACTATTTTGTAAAGATGGCGTCTTACACGTGAATTGGATTAGTTTCTAACAGTGCGTGATACACATGGGTTACTTTTGTTATTTAGGCATAGTTTAGTTATGCTTGACATATAAATACTCCTCATGTCTCTCCATGAGGGGTATGGAGTTCATTTGTAATTCTTCTCTTTCTCATTCTAATCTAATATTCTCTTTGTGTTATTCCACCCTCTCTCTACTTTCTTTCACTAAAAACATAATGTTTCATCTCATGTTCTTTGATCATCCAAGACCTCCCGAAAAGGTGTTTTTGTATCGTGTACAAGTAGTATCAAGAGCCAAGGAGGTGTTTTGTATTGTGTGTGTCTGTTATCTCGTGTCTAAGCTTAGTATAGCTTATTTTTCTTCTTATTTTCGTGTGCTTATTTGTCCTCAAAAAGCCACGTAAGTTTTTTTGCAACCAAGTTTCAAACTTTCTAGTGTCAAATCTATCTTTATTTAATATGTAAAGAATATTTTTGAACTTATAGGTTGTCTGAGCTTATTTCGAGCTTATTTCAAGCTTTTTGATGAGCTTTTTTTGGTCCCTTTATTTTTCTAAAACTTATCAAAAGCTTATCTGGTCCTCTTTCTATCACAACTTATTTTAATCTTATGTTTCATGTGTCAAACTGGTTTTCTGGGATTATTATTGAGATCTTACTGCTTATTATGGTGGATTATTTTCTAGGTAAAGAAAAAATAGATAAAGCTGAAAAAAGGATAAGAAAAATATCATATCCATTTTTTTAGAAAAAGTACAACCGATTTTGACACCAACCGGAATTGACACCAACCGGAATTGACACCAACCGGAATTGATACCAATCGGAATTGACACCAACCGAAATTGACATTCAACCAGAATAGACATCAGCCGATTTAGACTCAACCGAAATAGGCACACCATGACCCAGACCGAGTCAACTCGATAACTACCAAGTTGACCGGATCAACTCAACGAGTCATCTAAGTCAAGATCAAACGAATAAAGAAAGAAGTAGATTGACTCAGACTCAACCCATAAAAAACATCAACCAACATCAACAACAATTAACACATCCTCATAACAAATCCAACTATACCTATATCCCATCGTCACAATCTATCTCCACTCTAATCCAATCTCCATCTCATACAAACATCATCAAGACTCAAAATTAAACACAAGATTGACCTCAGTTTCATTGTTTCATGTTTTTAAAACAAATCTAGACCCTTAAAAGATCAAGAACACGCAATGATTCATCATAGATCTACGTGAAGGTTAAAAACCCTCTTCAATATTCGAATTTAAAGAAAGACCATTAACAACAATGTTATAGTCAATCTTTATTTCGTTAAAACAAAACACAAATCAAACATAAACCCAAAAACAAACACCTACCCAAGACCATTCAACTGATCTTGAAGACGCATCCTGTCACACCCTGACAATGGCGGAAACTCGAGAATGCAACATAATGATCAATCATAACACAAGGTACAAAAATAGAGAAAACTACATTGCATAAACTCCAAGTGCTATGAAGACCATCAACCATGAGCAACTCAAGTGATGTCCCAATCGCAACTAAAATCCACAATCTCTTACAATTATTCCAAATGCCCACACAGGGGACCATAATCCAAACTTAATCTAAAACAATACTATAATCAAACAACAAACAAGCAAGACTTCAAATGAAATTCCACTCGGGATACTTCTAAGTCTGCTATCAAATCACTAAACTACTCTTCTTTCACTTCACCTAAAAATGATACTCGAAAACGTCAACAATAATGTTGGTGAGCTCGTAGGTTTGACCTTAAACCCAAAAGTTGTGCCAATATTTCAACAGTGTACAATAGTGCTATATGACAGTGAATATATGAAAACAACCTTAACATCACCGCAAATCAATAACCATATGTCACTTACGCACCTAAAGGGCCTACCAGCTGGAGCACTAAAATTAGGGCAATATCACATAAAAACCTGGGTAGGCGTACCCATCCGCTCTAATAATCATACAAATACTAGGTAGGCGTACCCATCCAATCCAATAATCTCACAAACACTATGTAGGCGTACCCATCCGATCCAAACAATCATGCATCACATAATATTCACATAGCAGTCATAAGCACATAACTTGTCTTAAAAACAAAACCACAATTCGCACAGATCAATTCAAAACATTTTAAAACACATTTGAGTATCATTTTCCCCCAACGGAAAAACAGTAAAAAGTGGGGGTACGAGAACTCACCTCAAGCAAGTCTTTAGCTATCCAATCTCAATCACACAAGCAAATGCAAAGACGGCCACACATGACCTAGTCCAGTTAATGTCCCAATTTAATCATCCATTTCCAAAACAATCTTCACGTTTGATGCATAGAGTTTAGACGCGTTGTACAATTACCCAAAACAGTTTAGTGGTGTGATGGTTGACTTCTTATTTCCACAATCATATCAATTTCATTCCCCGATAATACATACTTATACTATTTAGAGAAAATATATAAGTAATATAAATAAATATTTATAATTAATAATTATAAATATATCTCGACAAGTCCATTCGGTAAACCTTAGACACTTCAAAATAATTAATATACGGTTGAAAATGAAACGTTTACTCATAATAAACTCATTAGAGAAGTTTCGAGAAAAATTATATTTTTTGTTTTTTAGTGAATTTATTAAATAAATAAAATTATTAAATAATATTTTATTATTTAAAAATTAAAAATCATGTTTTTAAGAAAATTTCTAAGTATAAACTTTTTACGAAATTTCGACATGACCCCTACGTTTATACAACGTTTTCCAAGGTTTCAAACCTTATTTTCATCAATTATCACAAATTTGACACTTTTCGACAAAATTCCAAAATCTCAATCTTTAACGCTTACCAATACTTTTTCTCCAAAATATCATTCAATATCACTTCGTAAATACATTTCCACTTTTAAAAGTCCGTCAAAATTCTCATAACTACTAAATCACCAAATGGGCAGAAGCAGTTTCACTACGCCGAGACAACTCTCCTTCAAGTTGAGCCAATGCACTTGTAGCTTTCTCGAGCGCTGCTGAAGTCTGGGCGTACTCCTCGAGATGATGGGTATCAAATCTTGCCTTGGCTACTGCACCCAGCCTGGCATGAACCCATCTCAGATCAAACCCAAAGCACCCCTCCATATCTCGAACGGTCTTCAAAGACATCAGCTGGTACCTCCCCCATTACATAAGCAAAAAGTTTGAAGATTATTGGGAAAAGCATGTCTACCGCGTATCCTCGAAGTTCTCTTCTCTGGGGTTGGATAAAGTTATTGGGGATTTAAGGCCCAACAAGGGTCCATTAGGACATTTATAAGTCCAAAATATAATCCAAGTCCAAAACCAAGGTCCATTTACATATATAAGTATATACTTATATGTAGAAATAATCCGGACCATAATAAGCCCTCCCATTAAGCCACGACTCAAATAGACTTATTGGACCGTGAGTCCATAAACTCCAAAATACGTATATTAAGCTTGAAAATAAGCTAATAAGCTACGTATCGCCTTTGGTTACTACCATAAGCCTCAAAAATAGTCCACAACATACGTCATAACACAAAAATAATCAAAATCACTTTCCTAGTGATTTTGGGAATTCATTCGTGGCCTATAAGCCCAAATAAGCCAAGAAATAGCTTAAAAATAAGCCCGAATAAGCTATACAAGCTACTATAAAAAATAAGCATTCTAGCATCATATATTATTCAACCATCACGACCACGACATCAAAACTATAAAAACCCTCTTTTTCCTTTTCTTAATACACAAACCAAACACCTTCTTTTTCTTTTGTTTCGCTTCTAAAAATCAATTTTCACAACGATCAACTTGTACAACTAACATCTATGCATCAAAATAAACCCAAAAGGACAAACGAAATTTAAATTTGAAAACTTACAATAAAATCTTCAAAAATGTATATTTCGACACGAACCGAACAACCCAAACGTTGTTTAATGAATACCCAAACACTCGTATCAACCCGGAATATCACGTTCTCGATCAAAGTTGGACTTATGGTGGTTAGGTGGCGGACGAAACACACACACACACCTATGTGTGTGTTTTTATTTTTTTTAAATGAAATGGATAATGAGTGGATTTGTTACAATTAAAAACACATTATCTAAAATTAAGCCATCTTGTTCCCTCCTCTTGACCATTTGACCGGATATGGCATCCTAGGGGTGTCTGGTCTTTCTTTTCGTGTCGGGATCACTTAAATACTCGTAAAACTCACTCGTAAAATTTACCCCAAAGTTAATTAGCATTTTTATTCACTTTAAAAATACTTTTCCATTAACCTAGAGTATTCACACTACATATTTTCACTTTACACCCTTTAAAAACTCATTTGCACATTAACGGACGTGTCAGACTCGTTTTTCGGCATTTCTCAAAATTCACAGGTCGAACCACCCGGAATACCAATAACACAATAATACCTTTCAAAAAGGATTATTAATCACAATAAACCTCAAATCATCATATATCTCATAAAATCACCACCGTCAACACGGTATAAAATCTGAATAAAGTGACAAATGTCAAATAGTCAAAGGACTATAAATGAAATATTCAGAACACAAAAAGGGGAAAGGTTACATTCTACCCCTCTTAAAAGAATTTCGTCCCTGAAATTCAACTACTAATATCACTAAACAAATGCGGGTACTTCAATTTCATCTGATCTTCATGTTCCCACGTGAATTCAGGGCCACGTTTCAAATTCCACCGAACCTTGACGATGGCAATCCTACTACGCTTTAACTTCTTAAACTCTCTTTCCAAAATTTCCACAGGCTCTTCCATAAAATTCAACTTAGCATCAACTCGAATCTCATCCAAAGGCACTTTTAGTGTTGGATCAGCCAAACACTTCTTAAGGTTCGACACGTGGAACGTGTCATGAACACCATTCAATTCCTCAGGCAAATCTAACCGATAGGCCACAAGGCCTACTTTCTCAATAATCTCAAACGGTCCAATAAACCTAGGTGCTAACTTCTCTTTCTTCCCAAAGCGTACAACACCTTTCCAAGGTGACACTTTAAGAAAGACATAGTCACCTACACTAAACTCTAGAGGCTTTCTCCTTTTATCAGCATAACGTTACTGACGATCACGCGCAGCCTTAAGTCTATCCTTAATCTGCGAGATCTTTACAGTAGTTTCTTGCACTAACTCAGGTCCTATCAACTGACCTTCTCCCACCTCAGCCCACATAATTGGCGAATGACACTTTCTACCATATAATGCCTCAAACGGAGCACATCTCACACTAGAATGATAACTATTGTTATACGAAAACTCAACCAACAAAAGATGAACAACCTAACTTCCTCCGAAGTCTAGGACGCACGCTCTAAGCATGTCTTCCAAAGTCATAATAGTACACTTACTCTGACCATCGGTCTGAGGCTGATAAGCCGTACTCATGTCTAAAGGATTTCCTAATGCCTCTTGCATTGACTACCAAAACCTTGATGTGAAATGACTATCACGATTAGATATAATCAAGATCGGCACACCATGTCTAGCAACTATCTCATTCAAATACAATCTAGCCAACCTTTCCATCTTATAATCCTCACGCATAGGTAGAAAATGAGCAGACTTAGTCAATCGGTCCACAATGACCCAGATTATGTCATGCCCACTACTAGTCCTAGGTAACTTAGTAACAAAATCCATAGCTATCCCTTTCCATTTTCATACGAGAATCTCAGGTTGCTAGAGCAAGCCAAATGGACTTTGATGCTCAGCCTTAACCTTCAAACAAGTCAAACACTTACTAACATACTCAGCTATATCCTTTTTCATTCCAGGCCACCAATACCTATATCTCAAATCATAATACATCTTATCAGCTCCTGGGTGTACAAATTGTTAGCCTTAAAATATGTCGGCTAATACGGAATTACATTAGTTTATGTTAGTCGGACACGCAGGGACTAGAAATATCAAGTGTAGTAAGTAGATCGTGTCCCGGGCTATATATATCCCCTCCATACTTCCATGGAGGGGTGAGGATAAACATTTGTCTTATAAGTGTGTGGTGTTTCTCTCTCTAGAAAACACACACACTCTTTCTTTTCTCTCTCTAATAAAATGGCTTACTTTCATTTCTATCCTCCCCGACCTCCGGATCAAGTCATTTGTTGGTGATTTCTTATGATTAATAATTGGTATCAGAGCTGAAGGGGTGTATTGTATCATGTGTTTGTTGTCTTGGTACTGTTCATGTTCCGGTACTGTTCATCCACTGTTCATCGTATACTGTTCATTTACTGTTCATCGTATACTACTGATATTAGTTTTTTTCTTGTAAGTATGTAATGAAAATGATTATCATATGGTGGTATATGTTTCTGTTCTCATACTAATTCAAATCTTTTTTTTGGTGCTTAAAAGACAAGTAATAAATCTGGGTTTATCTATTGTTTCTTGGTGGCGGTTTGAACAAAAAGTAAAAAAACTAGATCCGGTTTTTAAGGAAAAGTACGACAGTGACAGGTGGCGGTTTGACCGCCGTGGCGGTTTGCCCACAACGGTTTGATAAAACAGGTGGCGGTTTGACTTTCTTTTCATGGCCTTACTAAAACGAACCGTTGCCCAAATGTTTTGGTCACGACGTTTTGGTTGGTGAATGATATTTGGTGGTGGCGGTTTGGGTAAACCACCACCATGGCGGTTTGGTTGGTGAAGGTGCTCAACAAGCAGGGGCTTGAAAAACCACAACCCAAACTGAGTCAACTCGGTTATTACCAAGTTGACCCGGTCAACTCATTGAAGTCTGGTCATAAAAAGAAAACAAACAGCAACACTCAACCAAACCATATTAACATCATCGCCAACAACAACATCAATAACAAACTACTACTAATCATAAC
Source organism: Tanacetum coccineum (assembly GCA_026074375.1). NCBI lineage: Eukaryota > Viridiplantae > Streptophyta > Magnoliopsida > Asterales > Asteraceae > Tanacetum > Tanacetum coccineum. The sequence continues at coordinate 43,411 of BQNB010003845.1, forward strand.
AGCCTCACAACACAATCACCATCAAAAATCCAACAATATCTAATCCTAAACCCATCATCAAAAACATCACCACGCCATCTCATCTTTCCACTAGACTCGAACTCGAATTGAAATGAAAAAAACTGACCTCAGTGGTTCGATTCATTACTCAAGATTATTCATGATCATTATTGACCTTATTGAATCAAATCTTATCTCATCATCGATCGGTGTAGGTAGAATACCTTTTTCTTAATATTCAAATTTATAGAAAGACAATTAACAAGTATGTTATTGTCAATGTATACTTCGTTTGAGACTCAATACAAACACATTGAAAGAAAACACACCTACCTGAGACCCTTGAAAATAAAGTAAAGGATCTTGAAGACTAAAACTCCTTTGCTCTTCATGGATTTTCTGAGGTATAGGTCAAGATGGAAGAAAACCGCTCGCGATTGATCTATGGATGTTGTATGTTTATGTAACACAGTTTCTTGTGATTCATATTCTTGTGGAAGCATTTTATGAGATTGAAGATGATGAAGCTACGCAATCGTCGTGTAAGTTTGCATTCTGGAAAGAAGCAATCAATGATGAGATTGATTCAATTATGGAAAATAATACATGGATTTTATCTAGATTTACCACCAGGTTGTAAACCTTTGGGTTGCAAATGGATATTAAAAAAGAAGATGAAAGTTGATGGAACCATTGACAAGTTTAAAGCTAGATTGGTTATCCAAGGCTTTAGACAAAAGGAAGGAATTGACTATTTCGATACCTATGCTCTTGTTGCTCGAATATCCATAATTAGATTATTGATTGCTTTAGCATCAACTTATAATCTAGTGATCCATCAGATGGATGTCAAAACAACATTCTTGAATGGTGATTTAGAGGAGGAGGTATATATGAAGCAACCAGAAGGATTTATTATGCCTGGATATAAGCATAAGGTGTGTAAATTAATTAATCATTATATGGACTCAAGCAGGCTCCAAAATAGTGGCATCAAAATTTTTATGAGGTTTTCTTGATACTAAACCAGTCTGACAAGTGTATATATTGCAAATTTGATAAATCCGATAATGGAGTCATCTTTTGCTTATATGTTGATCTTTGGGACTGATCAAGATCAAGTGGATAAAACGAAAGAGTTTTTGTCATCAAATTTCTCCATGAATGACATAGGGGAGGGTTTAGGGTTTAAGGTTTAGATACACTAGACCAGATATTGTTTATTATGGAAAACTAGAAGGGGGGTTGAATAGTTTACCGCTTTTTAATTTAATGTATAGTTTGTTTATAAAAATTAGATTTGACTTTATGTGAATTCAATATGTGAACAATATGAACATTATAACTAAATAAACAAGATATGAAATAAATATGCAAGATGAGAGATAAGAGTTAGAAAGATCAAACCACAACACAAGAATTTATAGTGGTTCAGTAACGAAGCACCTCTTCGTCCTACTCCACTCCCCAAGCACCAAACTCGAGAGTTTTTTTCACTATGTAAACAAGCTCCCTTTAGGCGTAGAAAACCGTACACAACTAAGCTTACACCGATTTTCGACACTAAGCCAAATGTCGAGTTCTAATCCTAGATAGAACCAATCTATCACAACTTTTGTATTTTGAGGACTAAAATACTAACTTCACTACTTCATAACAATTCACAACTTCTCTTTACTTCACTACTTCTCTTCACTTCACTACTTCATAACTTCTCTTCAATTCACTACTTTACTTTACTTCACAACTTCACTACACTTCACTACTAGAACCAATCTACCACACATTTTGTATTTTGAGGACTAAAATACTAACCGCACTACTTCACTTTACCAAGACATTACCACGATCACACCAATCTAACACTACTTACTATGATCACCACGATCTTACTATACTTTCAATGATCACCACAATCTACCTATTACACACAACTACAATACACATCTTCACAATATACACAAATGATTTACAAGATAATATACAATTGCAAATAGGTTGCAAGAATATACACTAAGCTATAATACTTCTTCACTTGATGGTAGAAAGTATTCTTCTCTTGCACTTGAGGATCTAAGCTTGAATCACTTGGAAACAAAAGCTTAAGATTAAATGATTAAAGGATTATAGGTGATGTATGGACTAATTTAGACAGAAAAGAATGAGTGCAAAAGATGAGAAAATCAGTGGGGAACAGTCCAGTATTTATAGGCAAAGCTGGGAGCGTTTTTGTCTGGCCGGCCCCCTTAGCTCATGTGTCGGCCCCCTTATCAATAAGGGAGCCGCCTTTGTATTTAAGGGGGTCGCCCAAACCTGGACGCTCCCTTTTTTGTCTTTTTTAGTGGAGATGTTTTCTGGAACATTTCTAGCCGTTTTTAGGTAGAAAATTTGAATTCAATATATTTATATTAAATAAAACATTTCTTTTAAATGTAGAAAATGTTTTGTAAAAGTTATAAAAATGTTTGTAACATTTTATAAAAATGTGAGGTTGAATAAAAATTCCTTTGATCATAAAATGCATTAAGCATTTATTTATTCATACCTTTAAGTGATTAAATTTTCGAAATGAAAATTTACTACTAATTACTTGTTTTACGTTTAATTTTGCATTGAACGTTTTTACATTTTGTGATTATCAAAACGTAGAGAGGTCAAAAAATACTAATAAGGTTTTAGGCATTTTTTCTATCAACACATATCATTCATACATTTATATATATCACCATTACATGTTTGTTGTATAAAAAGCTTGTTTTAAAACAAAAGTGGCAAAGTTTCTAATATGTTGTTCTTAATACTTGTTTTTATCACTTAAATGGAGTTTGTTGCTAAATCATCTATTACCACACTTAAATATGATGTTATAAGTGTAACATATTCAAAATCCAGGACTTGCGGAAGTCTTCTTGTATTTTTCCTCGCGATTCAAAACTAAAAACTAAAATTACAATCTTGCTGAGTGCACTACTTTCAGCCTATCTTTGAGCACTTTAAGGTTTGATTCGTGGTCAATAGTAAACTAGGAATGTGTAGTAGACATTGCAAGCTAATGTGGCCAGTTGAATCACTAGAAACGGACTTATAACGAAGAAGTTATGGCCGTTTGCAAATGGGCTAAAGTTATTTCTGAAAACGTTTAACAGCTTTAAAATGTGAAATGTTTATGCCCTAGCAAATTTGGAGCTATTTTTAGGCACTTTGAAGTCCGATGCATGAAAAATGGCAGTAGGAACTTTAGATAGTCCTCGCGGAGTACTTTCCAGAAAACCCAGACTCGTCAAACGAATAAGTAACGGCTGAGTTACGGCCCCGTGGATTTGAGTAAAAATATGTTTACTTTGGGTCGATTTTTAAGTCTCTTCGATTCGTGAAAAATGGTATATAGACTTTAGGTAGACCACATAAGATACTAAATAGACGAGTTGGAATTAGAAAAAAAGGTTAATAAACGATGGAGATACGACCCTCAAAAGTTGGGCAAAAATCATTTTTCAAAAGTGTTACAAACTTTAGTATAAATTGTTGGATTTTTTGTAAAACATATTTGACTTATAAAACTTAAACACAAACATGTATGGGTGATGCAAAGTTTTTTAAAGTGCATATGCATTGTTTCACTTCATTTTCATAAGCCTAAAGTGCATCGTTATATAATTAGGTCACGGTTAGGACTTTGCGCGTTCTTTGAACTTGTACTCGTTTCTCGATTGTACTACTTCACTTGAGGTGAGTTTCATGGCCCCTACTTTAGGGTGTTTTTTTGGGTGGTTTGTAGTTTTGTTGTATCTGAAATTAATAAATTGTATGTAATGCGAACAATATGTCGTTTGTAGTTTGTGTTGGACCATTCCAGCCTTTGTTTGTGTTTCAAAATAATGAAATCAACGCCTGTTTCGCTCTGCTAGGTTTTGTGGTGCCTGATGTGAATAATTGTTTCTGTCTTTTTATAAAGTTGTTATCCGTAGGCCGTTGTTTTGGCCATGTTGCAGTTCTTTAGCGATGACATTGGTTGTGTATAATCATAAGTGCTATGAAGTGTATTTCACTAGGGTATGGAAAAATATGTTATTATGTTTGAATAATTTTTTCAGGTTCTCGTTGATGTTAATAGCATTGGAAATCTGTGGACGGCGCGATACAATGTTTTCACAAACCAGTATTACGATGGTAGGCGTACATATTCTATGTTTGGCGTTAATGCTTTGCATTGTCAGTCGTTGGTGTTATGTGGTAAAGTTTTACGTATTCTTCATACAATGTGTTTATACTTTCTTAATCTATTTTATGTAGTGGTTGTTTTGGGTTGATAAGTTGGTAACCTATTTACTCTTTGTTTTATTGCGGAAAAAAGGGGCAGAAAATGTAATCATGTTTCTTTCCCGATACAGTATTTGGTTGTAGATTTAACTATTATCGTTTCAATTATTAACAGGTTGTTGTGTTTTGTATTTAGGCAACCCAAAATGATGTTGCTGTGAGGAATATAGAAGAAATCAATGCAAGGTTGTTTATAATGGTTGGAAGAGAATTTTTGTTACGGAGTATGTCCAGATTGATAGCCCCACCTTCATATTACAAAGGAATAAGTTGGTTGTTTAGCGGTGCTTGTAGTAGCCAAATGCGGAATGAGGAATGGAAAGCCACATCCATGTAGCTTATTTTTGTTTCTCCTGCCATCAGCTTTTCGTTTAAGGTAATTCGCTCTTTGTCTGTTCATGCTTTCCATGGTAAAAGTTATGCCGATCGAACTTACAAGAGGCTTTGATGTTAAAACTAGAACGTATCATGATTGAAACAAATCTTACTTGTATACGTTCTGTCACTGAGTTAATAGGTCTTACATATGGATCTGGTTTTAAACATTTTATTTCCTAATTATTCATGTAGGCTTATTTTTATTTTATTCGGGTAGGGCAACATCCGCATGATGGTTGTGACAAGTGGGAAAAAATGATTGGACATGGAAGGTGATAAACTAAACAATTTTCCTTATGATCTTAATCGTAATTTTTTCTCAAGAGCATCGCTGGTGACTAAATGGATTCCTTGAGGTATGTTATTTATTGCTTTCATAGAATCTTTCATTTTCCTTATGGCATTTGAGATCACTGTTATTTTACTTTAAACTATTGGTGAAACTTTTATTTAAATAACGAGCGCGTTCTGTGCGCATTTGACGCCCAGCTAAAATTTTTGGTTCTTTCACCACAACGTTACTGCCAATAGTTTGGAACTTCAAATGTTGGTTTAGGGCGATATAGTTTTACATATATTTTATAGTTTGTCTTCGTATATTTGGTTTGGAAGATAACTGCTTTGCTATGATGACTTGGTCGCCTGGTTGCAACTGCGCTTTGTGGCATGCAATTACCAATGCATTGTTCGTGTTGCTTATTTAGATTGTCCATGACATGAAATGTTTCTATGTTAGCGTTAGTGTGAGGAGAATGAGAGGAAAGGATTTACATTTTGTTGTCATGCTTTTGGGGAAATGGGTGTGAGGGGAGGGTGTTGGGGAGCTATGACATTAAAGAACTGTTATCCGAGCTTCTTTGTGTCAAATAATTAGCCTTTCGCACTTACTGGAAAACCTTTGTTTTGATTTCTCCCACCCTCCTTACTTTAACGTTAGTATGTCCGTTTTACTTCACGTGCATATTCCTGATAACAACAAATTTGGGTACAAAAGTTTCTTGCTATGGAAAGGTGAAAATAACTTATATACTTCCTGATTACATGTTGTGGAAGCTGCATAATTTTCTTCAATTGGATATTTTATGGATACACTGCATTTGGAGACTGGTATAGACATGAATAAGCTCCTTTCAATGTTATTCCAGATTTATTATCATGTATGTCATTAGCCTGAAATTTTATGGAAAACAAGCATACCATGATAATGTGTCAACGTGGCTCGTATTAGACATAGGCCATAGGTTATTTCCAAGCATCTCTTTTCAATTGATTTATGTGCTTACCTTTTAATCCTCTTAACGTTGCTTGAAAAAGGTCTGGTATTAGCAAGGATTGGCATTAAAAATTGTATATGAAAAAGGGATTACTTTTTTTATTGGTTTTGACTTTCAATTACTTTTTTCTGCAGTTTGCTGCTTTTGATAGCACATGAAGTTTTTTGACTGCATAAGTGTTTGGATATGTTTTTTGCAGAGTAGAAACTGAAAACTGCAAATGCAAATACCATTCAAATGCAACTGCCATTTAGCATTTGTAGTTTGACTATCTAAAGTAAATTTTAAATTAATGGTTTATTGTACGAACATATAAAAGTTTGTTCGTGCTTAATATCTTGTAATTCTGATATAAGTACAAATAATAAATATGCACGGCTTTTTACATAAAAAAATTCATCATTTATTAATATCGATTTATATTTGGTAAAGAATTTGGGTAAATTACATGGTTCGTCCTTGTGGTTTGGGTCAAATATCTGATTGAGTCCTTATCTTTTTTTATTGCTTAATTGATCCCTATAATGAAATTATGTAACATCTTCCATCCTTATCGTCCAATTCATTTATCTTTCCCCGTTAACTTCCTCCACCTGCCTTGCACATGAGGGTAAAAAAGTCAATTTACCCACACACATGAGGGTATATTTGTCTTTTACAATTCTTTTTTATATATGTTGTTTGGCGTTGATGCTTTCCATTGTCAGTCGTTGGTGTTATGTGGTATAGTTTTACGTATTCTTCATACAATGTGTTTCTACTTTCTTGATCTATTTTATGTATTGGTTGTTTTGGGTTGATAAGTTGGTAACCTATTTACTCTTTGTTTTATTGTGGAAAAAAGAGGCAGAAAATGTAATCATGTTTCTTTCCTGATACAGTATTTGGTTGTAAATTTAACTATTATCGTTTCAATTATTAACAGGTTGTTGTGTTTTATATTTAGGCAACCCAAAATGATGTTGCTGTGAGGAATATGGAAGAAATCAATGCAAGGTTGTTTATAATGGTTGGAAGAGAATTTGCGTTACGGAGTATGTCCAGATTGATAACCCCACCTTCATATTACAAAGGAACAAGTTGGTTGTTTAGCGGTGCTTGTAGTAGCCAAATGCGGAATGAGGAATGGAAAGCCACATCCATGTGACTTATTTTTTGTTTCTCCTGCCATCAGCTTTTCGTTTAAGGTAATTCGCTCTTTGTCTGTTCATGCTTTCCATGGTAAAATTTATGTCGGTCGAACTTACAATAGGCTTTGATGTTAAAACTAGAACGTATCATGATTGAAACAAATCTTACTTGTATACGCTCTGTCACTGAGTTAATAGGTCTCACATATGGATCTGGTTTTAAACATTTTATTTCCTAATTATTCAGGTAGGCTTATTTTTATTTTATTCGGGTAGAGCAACATTTGGATGATGGTTGTGACAAATGGAAAAAAATGATTGGACGTGGAAGGTGATAAACTAAACAATTTTCCTTATGATCTCAGTCGTAATTTTTTCTCAAGAGCATCGTTGATGACTAAATGGATTCCGTGAGCTATGATATTTATTGCTTTCATAGAATCTTTCATTTTCCTTATGGCATATAAGATCACTGTTATTTTACTTTAAACTATTGGTGAAACTTTTATTTAAATAACGAGCGCGTTATGTGCGCATTTGACGCCCAGCTAAATTTTTTGGTGCTTTCACCTCAACGTTACTGCCAATAGTTTGGAACTTCAAATGTTGGTTTAGGGCGATATAGTTTTACATATATTTCACAGTTTGTCTATGGGTGTAGGGTATTCTTTAGTGTCTAAATCGCTTAAAAGCTCGTAAAACTCAACCGTAAAATTTACCCCAAAATTAATTAGCATTTTTATTCACTTTAAAAATACTTTTCCAATAACCTAGAGTATTCACACGACATATTTTCACTTTACACCATTCAAAACTTAATTTGGACATTAATGGACGTGTCGGACTCGTTTTTCGACATTTCTCAAAATTCACGGGTCAAACCCACCCGGGAAATGCCATATCACAAATAATTCTTCCCAAAGGATTATTAAAACACAATAAAGCACATTCATCAATATCTCGTAAAATAATCCACCGTCTACACGGTACAAAATCTGAATAAACTGACAAAAGTCCAAAGTCAAATGACTATTAATGAAATATTGAGAACACAAAAAGGGCAAAGGTTACAAAAATGAAACGTTTACTCATAATAAACACTTTATAGAAGTTTCGAGAAAAAATATATTTTTTGTCTTTTAGTGAATTTATTAAATTAATAAAATAAAATAAAATATTATTTTATTATTTAAAATCAAAATCAATGTTTTTTAAGAAATTTTCTAAGTTTAAAATTTTTACGAAATTTCATAATGGACTTGTTAGTTTATACATCGTTTTCCAAGGTTTCAAACTAAATAAATATCGCTTATTAGGCCTTAAGGGCCCTAACAAGGGTCCATTTAGGACATTTATAAGTCAAAATACGATCCAAGTCCAAACAAAGTCCATTTTCATATATAAAGTATATTTTATATGTATGAGATAATTCGGCCACATTGAAGCCCTCCATTAAGCCGCGACTCAATGGGCTTATTGGGCCGAGCGTCCATTAAACTCCAAATACGTTTTTTAAGCTTTAAGTTAAGCTAATATAGCTTATGTATCGCATTTGGTTACTACCAAAAGCCTAAAAAATAGTCCACAAACATACGCCATAACACAAAATAATCAAAAATCACTTCCCTTGTGATTACCAAACAAGCCGTGAGCCATAAGCTCAAAATAAGCTAATAAATGCTTAAAAATAAGCCCGCAATAAACTATACAAGCTATTATCAAAAATAAGCTAACTAGCAACATATATTATTCAACCATCACGACCACAACATCAAAACTACAAAATTCTACTTTTTCCTTTTTACTATTTACAAACCAAACACCCCTTAAATCATTCGTTTCGTTTTCGAAAATCGATTTTTACAACGATCAACTTGTACAACTAACATCTATGCATCAAAATAAACCCAAAAGGACAAATGAAATTTAATTTTGAAAACTTACAAGAAAATCTTCAAATTTGTAGATTTCGACACGAACCGGACAACCCAAACGTTGTTTAAAGATATAACCCATCACTAGAATCACCTAAAATATTTATGTCTTTCATGTTTTCTTGATAATCTTCAATAATTTAGGTGTTTCTTTTTTGTTTTGTGTTCGGCCGGATACACACACACACAAAAGTGTATGTGTTTTTTTTTGAAATGAAAAAGACGAGTATATGATCCTTAGTGGGAAGCTATTTGTGTATAATGGGACAATTGCTAAAACAGCCATTTTGCTCCCTACACTTCCATAACGGCCAAGGTGATTCCTTAGAGGTCTCGGCCTTTCTTTTCGTGTCGAAATCACTTAAAAGCCTGTAAAACTCAACCGTAAAATTTACCCCAAAGTTAATTAGCATTTTTTATTCACTTTAAAAATACTTTTCCATTAACCTAGAGTATTCACATGACATATTTTTACTTTACACCCTTCAAAACTCAATTTGGATATTAACGGACGTGTCGTACTCGCTTTTTGGCATTTCTCAAAATTCACGAGTCAAACCACCCGAAATACAATAAACATAATACCTTCCAAAAGGATTTTAATCACAATAAGCCTCAAATCATCACTATCTCACCCCCTAAAAATCACCACCGTCAACACGGTACAAATCTGAATAAACTGGCCAAAGTCAAATAGTCAAATGACTATAAATGGAATATTCAGAACACAAAAAGGGCAAATGTTACATATGGATATTAATCTGATTATGGAGGATGAAAATCAGGTTATTAATGATAGAAATCATGATGTTGAGACAAAAATTAAGTTATGGATGAAGACAATTAGATATTGCAGAAACAGATGCATATCTGGATCTTGAAGAAGATGTAGTTGCTGTTACAATTAAAATCTCATGTGATTCTGTCTAGATGGTGAAATCGTACGTGATTATATTGAAAATCATTTGTTATTATATAGAAAATCGCGGTAATTTGTACTGAAAGTAGTCAGATGACTTATTTTTACAACTGAGGTGTTTGGTGGGTCACGCAAAAAGACAATATTACCCCTCCATTAATGATTAATTTAATTACAACTAACTTTTCGATATAAATCAATTTTAATCTAAACTCTTGTATCAAATAGAATGGATAGGGGAAATTTGATATTTTAATGATCTTTGTAATATTGGTATGATTCATGGTGTTGAAAAGATTCGAAATTGGTTTTAGATGACTAAAAAATGTTTTTCATGAACTTTAGGCTATTTTCTGTGCAAAATTGAAGACGGGATTGTATTTCTTAGGCAAAACCAAGGTAGTTCTTTTGATGAAGGAACCGAGGTAGTCTGGTTATGAATAAGCCGAGGTAGATCATAGGTTCAAAACCGAGAAAGACCTTAATTTTCAAACTGAGATAACATATACCTTATGGCCGATGCATAAAGAAATAGTAACAAGACTTTAGCAATTTTCTAAGAATAATATTTCACTTGATATTATCTTAGAAAATTGCTAAAGTCTTGTTACTATTTCTTTGTGCATCGGTCATAAGGTATATGTTATCTCAGTTTGAAAATTAAGGTCTTTCTCGGTTTTGAACCTATGATCTACCTCGGCTTATTCATAACCAGACTACCTCGGTTCCTTCATCAGAAGAACTAACTTGGTTTTGCCTAGAATACAAACCGTCTTCAATTTTGCACAGAATAGCCTAAAGTTCATGAAAAATATTTTTTAGTCATCTAAAACCAATTCTGAATCTTTTCAACACCATGAATCATACCAATATTACAAAGATCATTAAAATATCAAATTTCCCCTATTCATTCTATTTGATACAAGAGTTTAGATTAAAATTGATTTATATCAAAAAGTTAGTTGTAATTAAATTAATCATTAATGGAGGGGGTTAATATTGTCTTTTGAGTGACCACCTAACACACCTCATTGTACATATAGTCATCTGTTAATACTTTCAGTTACATTACCCGCGATTTTCTATTACTAATAACAAAATGATTTTTCTTATTTTATTTTTTAAAAATTATAAAAAAAATAAAAAAAATTCCTCGTACGATTTCACCATCTAGACAGAATCACATGAGATTTTAATTGTAACAGCAACTACATCTTCTTCAAGATCCAGATATGCATCTGTTTCTGCAATATCTAATTGTCTTCATCCATAACTTAATTTTTGTCTCAACATCATGATTTCTATCATTAATAACCTGATTTTCATCCTACATATCGATTAATATCCATATGTAACATTTGCCCTTTTGTGTTCTGAATATTCCATTTATAGTCCTTTGACTATTTGACTTTGGTCAGTTTATTCAGATTTGTACCGTGTTGACGGTGGTGATTTTTATGAGATATGTGATGATTTGAGGTTAGTTCTATTGTGATTAATAATCCCTTTTGGAAGGTATTATTGTGATATGATGTATTTGGGTGGTTTGACTCGTGTTACGGTGAATTTTGAGAAATGCCAAAAAGCGAGTACGACACGTCCGTTAATGTCCAAATTGAGTTTTGAAGGGTGTAAAGTGAAAATATGTCATGTGAATACTCTAGGTTAATGGAAAAGTATTTTTAAAGTGAATAAAAATGCTAATTAACTTTGGGGTAAATTTTACGGTTGTCGTATAAAGCTTTTAAGTGATTCGACACGAAAAAGAAAGGCCGGAGGGGGGGGGGGGGTGGGGGGTAAAAATACCACTTAGGTTCACTTGGCGGTTTTGCGGTTGTGTAGGAACAAATGGCGTTTTTTTTTTTAGCATGATTGTCCCGTTTGTTCACAAATATGCTTCCACCCACTAAGATCATCTCCTACGTCTTTTTCATTTCAAAATAAACAGTACACTTTGTGTGTTGTGTGTTCCGGCCGTAACACAAAACAAAAAAGAAAACATAAATTTTTGAAGATTGATCAGGAAAACATGAAGACGCAAATATTTAGGGTTGATTCTAGTGTTTGGTTATTCATTTAAACAACGTGTTGGGGTTGTTCAGGTTCGTCAATGTCGAAATTACAAATTTGAAGATTTTCTTGTAAGTTTTCAAAATTAAATTTCATTTGTCCTTTTGGGTTTATTTTGATGCATAGATGTTAGTTGTACAAGTTGATCGTTGTGAAAATCGATTTTCGAAAACGAAACGGATGATTTAAGGGGTGTTTGGTTCGTGAATAGTAAAAAGGAAAAATGGAATTTTTGTAGTTTTGATGTTGTGGTCGTGATGGTTGAATAATATATGTTGCTAGATAGCTTATTTTTGATAATAGCTTCGTTTAGTTTATAGCGGCTTTTTTTAAAGCATTTATTAGCTTATTTTGAGCTTATGGCTCAGGCTTGTTTGGTAATCACAAGGGAAGTGATTTTTGATTATTTTGTGTTATGGCGTATGTTTGTGGACTATTTTTTAGGCTTTTGGTAGTAACCAAAAAATGCGTTAACATAGCTTATGAGCTTATCTTATAATGCTTATATAAGTATTTTGGAGTTTTATGGGGATCAACGCCCAATATGCCCATTTGAGTCGGGCTTATTGGAGGGGCTTTATTGTGGTCCGAATTATCTCTACATATAAGTATATACTTATATATGTAAATGGACTTTGGTTTTGGACTGGATCGTATTTTGGACTTATAAATGTCCTAATGGACCCTTGTTGGGCCTTAATGCATAAATAATGCGTTATTTAGTTGTTGAAACTTGGAAAAACGTTGTTAAAAGTACGTGTCATGTGAAATTTTCGTTAAATGGTTTAAACTTAGAAAATTTCTTAAAAAACATGATTTTTGATTTCTTAAATAATAATTTAATATTTTATTTGATTTTATTAATTTAATAAATCACTAAAAGACATAAAATATATTTTTTATTCGAAAACTTCTATAAGTGTTTATTTATGGAGTAACGTTTCATTTTTGTAACCTTTGCCCTTTTTGTGTTCTCAATATTTCATTAATAGTCATTTGACTTTGGACTTTTGTCAGTTTATTCAGATTTTGTACCGTGTAGACGGTGATTATTTTACGAGATATGTGATGAATTGTGCTTTATTGTGTTTAATAATCCCTTTTGGAAGGTATTATTGTGATATGCATATTCCGGGTGGTTTGACCCGTGAATTTTGAGAAATGTCGAAAAACGAGTCCGACACGTCCATTAATGTCCAAATTAAGTTTTGAATGGTGTAAAGTGAAAATATGTCGTGTGAATACTCTAGGTTATTGGAAAAGTATTTTTAAAGTGAATAAAAATGCTAATTAATTTTGGGGTAAATTTTACGGTTGAGTTTTACGAGCTTTTTAATGCGATTTATGGACTCGAAAAAGAAATACCGACACACATAGGGATGACAGGTAGTTCAAGTTGTCAATGGGACAAGGAGGCTTTTTTTAGCCAAGCTTTGTCCAAGGTGGTGTACACTTATATTTTCCATTTACTAGTAACTTTTGATATATTTATTATTACAAAAAAAATAAAACCACTCAAGTGTGTGTTGATTGTGGTTTGTCCGCCACCTAAGACCACCTCAAAACCACATAGTTTTCCAATTGATCAAGAGTGTTAATCCGGGGTTGATTAAGAGTGTTTGGGTATTCAATTTTAACATGTTTGGGTTGTTCAGGTTCGGGTCGAAATCTATAAAATTGAAGATTTTTTGTTTGTTTTCAAACTATTAAATTTCGTTTGTCCTTTTGGGTTTATTTTGATGCATAGATGTTAGTTGTACAAGTTGATCGTTGTGAAAATCGATTTTTGAAAGTGAAACGGATAAAATAAGGGGTGTTTGGTTCGTGTTTTGATAAAGGAAAAGAGGGTTTTTTTGAGTTTTGATTGTCGTGGCCGTGTGGTGAATAATATATGATGCTAGATTGCTATTTTTTATAGTAGCTTGCTATAGCTTATTCGGGTTATTTTTAAGCTTTTTTCTTAGTTATTTGGGGCTTATATGCCAACGTCATTTGCCTAAGTCACTAGGAAGTGATTTTGATTTAATTTTGTGTTATCGCGTATGTGTGGATTATTTTTTTAGGATTAGGGAGTAACCAAATATGATATGTAGCTTATTTTAAAGCGTTATAGACGTTTTTGGAGTTTATGGACTCACGGACCCAATAACGTCTTTTTGACCACGGGCTTAATGGAGGGGTATTGTGGTTCGTTTTTTTTTTTTTTGACTGTTTTTTTGTTTATTTTTCATTTAAGTTTATACTTTTTATATATATATATATATTATTTATAATTATATATTATATTATTTATATATATATATATATTATATATATATATATACTATTTATCTATATAATATATGGACCTTAGTTTTGGAATTGGTTCGTATTTCTGGAATTATAAATGTTACTAATGGACCCTTGTTGAGCCTTAAGGCCCAATAAGCGATTTTAGTTAGTTATGAAAACTTTGTCGGGACTTTTGAAAGTGAAAATGGTATTTACGAATGGATTATTGAATAATGATATTTGTGAGGAAAAGTGTTGTTGGTAAGTGTAAAGATTGAGATTTTGGAAATTTTGTCAAAATGTTCGAATTTGTGGAAAATTTTGAATAATAAGGTTTGAAACCTTGGTATAACGTTGATATAAACGCTTACGGGTCTTGTGTATTTTTGTAAAAAGTTTATACTTAGAAAATTTTCTTAAAAAACATGATTTTTGAATTTTATAATAATATTATAATATTTAATTAATTTAATAAATTCATTAAAAGACGAAAATATATATTTTCTCGAAAATCTTCCCTAAAGTGTTTTTTATGAGTAACGTTTCATTTTCAACAGTATGAATGAGTATTTTGATGTGACTAAGTGTAACGTAGATTGTCAAGATATATTTATAATTATAATTTAAATATTTATGTTTTTATTATTATTTTCGTTAGATAGTATAAGTATTTTATTATCGAGGATTTGACATCTTTCATTGATTATGGGAGTTAATGTCGTCATCCATCACACAATAAAAGTTGTAGGTAATTGCACAAGCGTCATAAAAATCTATGCATCAAATCGCGAAGATTGTTATGAATTGATATGATTAAATGGAGGACATCAACTGGACTAGGTCGTGTGCGGGCGTCGTTGCATTTGCTTGTGTGATTGAGATTGGGTAGCTAAAGACTTGCTTGAGGTGAGTTCTCGTAGCCCCACTTTTTACTGGTTTTTCCGTTGGGGGAAAATGATACTCAAATGTGTTTTGAAATGTTTTGAATTGATCTGTGCGAAATGTGGTTTTGTTTTTGGGACAAGTTATGTGCTTATGACTGCTATGTGAATATTATGTGATGCATGATTGTTTGGATCGGATGGGTACGCCTACCCAGTATTTGTGTTATTATTGGATCGGGAAAATTTACGCACTACCATTGAATGTGTGTGATTTTGGAGCGGTCATGGGTTCGCCTACCCTAGTTTTAATTTGTGTGTTTTGGTCCTGCCCTAATTTTAGTGCTCCAGGTGGTAGGCCCTTTAGGTGTAAGTGACATTCTGCGTTATGTTTAGACGGTAATGCTAAGATTGGTTATGCATATTATTATGTCATATAGTACTATAGTCCACTTTGAATATATTGGCACAACTTGGGTTTTAAGGTCATAAACCTACGAAGTTAACAACATTTTGTGGGACGTTTTTCGAGTATCATTGTCTGGTTGGAAGTGAAAGAAGAGTAGTTTGGGTGATTAAATAGCAGACTTGTATGTTCCCGTGTGGAATTTCGTTTGAAGTATTGCTTACTTATTGTTTGATTCTAGTTTTGGATGTTTTGGATTAAATTTGGATTATGGTCCCCTGTGTGGGCATATGAATAATTATAAGAGATTGTGGATTTTAGTTGCGATTTGGGACATCACTTGAGTTTGTTCAAGGTTGGATGGTCTTCTGTGCCACTTAGAGTTTATGCAATGTAGTTTTCTCTATTTTGTATCTTGTGTTATGATTGATCATTATGTTGCATTCCCGAGTTTCCGCCATTGTCGGGGTGTGACAGATTGGTAATCAGAGTCAAGGTTATAGAGAATAGGTGGTTTGGCCTAGACTATAACCTAAGATCCGTCGTCTAGTTGCGTTATAGGATCTATGTGCACGGTGTTCCGCTTTTGTATGCCTTTGTGTGTTTATGGTTTGTGCCTTAGTTATGTCATTATTTGAAATGGGTAAGATCAATATGGACTTTGAAAGGTGAAAGGGATTGCGGAATATAAGTACCGGTGGACAACAGATGGTTATAGCCATATAACAACCCATACTTGTTAATGTTGTTCACAACCACATAAAATCGATGTTGACACCGTAGGGTGGAGTTACGTGTATATCTGGTTATATTTAGTAAGATATTCATATATATATTCGCGAGTCTTCCCACTTACCTAACGTTGCCCATGTTCTCTCTCGTATAGATAATGCCGCCAAGGATGAGGACCCGAGTGCTGGTCGGCCTGCTTTTTTTTTTGCCCGAATCATTAGGAGGTGGGAACAGTTTTGGTGAACGGGGTTGGAAGAAGTGGAAAGGTGTAGAAGACCTAGGGAAGTTAATGATGAGCGTGTTGATGAATTAAATGGTCAAGGAAATGACTAGGGTTTGGGAGCTGATGGGGGTGTAGAGGGAGTCAATGGGAATGTAGAGGAAGCCAATAGGGGTGCACGACTTCTATACGATCATGCCCTAGCTAATTGCAGAACCTTCTTACCGCCTGTTGGCTCAGGTTAGTAACCGAGGAATGATGGAAATCGAAATTGTAATTGTGGTTAATGAGAAGTCAGGTGAACATTAGGAATGTAATAGTGATAGACAAATCATGTAGGTTCGTTTATTAATGCCGTTTTTTTAGCTTTTTTAACCCTAAGTAATATGATGGTAAGGGAGGTGTTGTAGTTCTTACTCGTTGGATTGAGAAAATAGAGTATGTGCATGATATGAGTGGTTGTAGTATTGTCCAAAAAGTGAAATACACTTCTAGTTCATTTGTAGGTAAGGCTTTAACGTGGTGGAACTCTCAGATCCGCACGCTAAGCCGGGTAGTTACTGTTAGTATGTCATGGGATGACTTTAAGTTTATGATGATACAAGAGTTTTGTCCTAGTCATGAGATGCAAAAGTTAGAATCTGAGTTGTGGAATCACGCCATGGTTGGGGCTGGCCATGCTGTGTATACTGATAGGTTTTATGAGTTGGCGAGGTTAGTTCCTCATTTGGTAACTCCTGAGAGTAGGATGATTGAGATATATGTGTATGGCCTTGCTCAACAGATATGTGGGATGGTGGCAGCAACGGAGCAAAGTGTATTACCAAAAGGTTTTGGCAGATTTTATGGTGGCATAACTGATGAAGGCTTTTAGGATTGGATCCAATTTAAGAAATATTGAAGAAGAGAGGAATGTTAGGGAAACCTAGCAAGGATAGGAGTGGAAGGGATGATAATAAGAGGACTAGGACTGTGCAATGCTTTTTCTTTTCTTCTTGTTGTACCCTGGTAGGAGAGAAATACGAAGTCTTGGCCCAAGGGCACACCTTTCTAACTCCTAACCATCGCTACCGGTGGACCTTGTCGCAATGTTTTAACTGTAACCGCTGGCTCATTTGGCGATGGTTTGTAGTGGTGTACCGAGGAATGTGTTCTATCAATGCTAGTTGAAACCCAAATGTTTGGCGTGTTTTGGAGTGTGGTCAAAATGGTACCCGACCTGTTCAGGCCAGCTTGTCCTAGATTGAATAGGGCACGAGGCCTGGAAGAAAATCGTCCAAATCTAGTTGCTGCTAATAACGAGGGTTAGGATCGTGGAAACCAAGGGAACCAGGCTAGGGGTAGGGCATTCATGTTGGGAGAAGAGGGAGCTCGCCAGGGAATCCATACATGTGACGGGTCGTTTACTTTGAACTATTCATTTTTCCACTACCTTATTTGACTTGGTGCGACTATAGTTTTGTTTCCACTACATTCATACCTTTGTTAGGCTTAGAGCCCAACGAATTAGGTTTCAAATATAAGATTGGAGATAGCTAGCGGCGCAGCTAGTAGAGATTGATAAAGTTATTAAGGGTTGCAAACTAGAAATCGAGGGTCATGTATTTGACATCGACTTGATACCTTTTGGGCATGGTAGTTTTGATGTAATTATAGGTATGGACTAGTTGTCTAATTATAAGGCTGAGATAATTTGCCATAAGAAGGTAGTGAGGATACCACTACCGGATGGAAAGGTGCTTAGAGTAGTGGGAACGAGACCGGAAGAGAAAGCGAGATTGTTGATGAGGGCTAAGGCTAGTGATAAGAAACAAGAAGAGATTGTTGTGGTTAGAGATTTTCCTGAGGTATTCCCAGATGATCTATCTGGATTACTGCCTATTCGGGAAATTGAGTTTCGAATTGAGTTAACCCCTGGAGCAACGCCGGGAGCAAATTCTCCTTATCGTTTGGCACCTTCTAAATTGGAGGAGTTGTCGGGATAACTCAAGGAAATCCAAGACAAAGGTTTCATTCGACCAAGTTTGTCGCCTTGGGGAGCGTCGGTGTAGTTCGTTAAGAAAAAGGATGGTTCTTTTAGGATGTGTATTGATTATAGAGAATTAAACAAGTTGACTGTTAAGAATTGTTATCCACTTCCTAGAATTGATGATCTATTTGATCAACTGCAAGGGTCACAGTTTTTCTCGAAGATAGATCTTAGGGTCCGGATACCATCAGCTGAGAAGTGCTCGAGGTTGACATAACAAAGAATGCGTTTAGAACTCGTTACGGATATTTGGTTCACTGTAATTGCCATTTGGTCTGGACTAATGCAACAGTAAATATTTATGGTTTTTGATGATAAAGTTTGTAGGGCCGTATCTTGATAAGTTTGTGTAGTGTTTATAGACGTATCTTAATCTTTATAAGACTCAAGTGGAACTGTTGTACATTTAATGTAGTATTTTGTCTTAGATACTGATCAAAAAAGGAGGAAACTTGTATGCTAAGTTTTCTAAGTGTGATTTGGTTAAGAGAAGTTGCAGTTTCCTTGGCATGTTGATGAATGGTAATTGAATTCTTGTGGGACCTTAGAAGATTGAAGCTGTTTAAGAATCTGGAAAGCCCCTAGAACTCGTCTGAGGTTCTTTCGCTATTAGGTTTGCTGGGTATTACTGTAGGTTCATTGAGAACTTTTCTAAGATAGCTAAGTCTCTTACTATCTTGACTCAGAAAAGTAAGACTTTCGATTGAGGTAAGGAACAGGAATTGGCATTTGGGACTTGAAAGGATATGTTTTTTGTGTTATATGCGCATTGTTCTAGTCTCATGATGGACCGGAAGAGAACTTTGTGGTATATTATGATGCATCCGGGATAGGACTAGGTTGGTGTGTTAATGCAAAGAGGTAAGGTGATAGCCTATGCGTCTAGGCAGTTGAAAATTCATGAGAAGAATTATACTACCCATGATTTAGAGTTGGGTGCGGTTGTGTTTGCACTTAAGATCTGGAGACATTATCTGTATGGGACAAAGAGTGTCATCTATACAGATCATAAGAGTCTCCAGCATATCTTTAGTCAAAAAGAGTTGAAAATGCGACAGCGTTGCTGGATAGATTTGTTTAGTAATTATGACTGTGAAATTCGCTACCATCTTGGTAAGGCGAATGTGGTGACTGATGCCCTAAGTAGGAAGGAAAGAGTAAAGGCTAAGAGAGTTAGAGCTATGAATATGACCCTTCAGTCGAGTATCAAGGATAAGATACTGGCGGCTCAAAAAGAGGCTGTGGATAAGTTTGTAGGATTGCAGAAAGGTTTGGATGAGATGATAGAACAAAGAAGTGATGTAATTTTGTACTACCTGGATCGAATATGGGTACCTTTAAAAGGTGAGGTGAGAACCTTGATAATGGATGAAGCCCATAAGTCGAAGTACTCTATACACCCAGGAGCTGATAAGATGTACTATGATTTGAGAGATAGGTATTGGTGGCCTGGAATGAAAAAGGATATAGCTGAATATGTTAGTAAGTGTTTGACTTGTCTGAAGGTTAAGGCTGAGCATCAAAGGCCATTTGGCTTGCTCCAACAACTTGAGTTCTAGTATGAAATTAGGAAGGGATATAGTAGGATTTTGGTGACTAAGTTTTCCTATGATAGTATGTGGGCATAACACAATATAGGTCAGTGTAGACCGATTGACTAAGTCTGCTCATTTTCTACCTATGCGTGAGGATTATAAGATGGAAAGATTGGCTAGATTGTATTTGAATGAGATAGTTGCTAGACATGGTGTGCTGATCTCGATTATATCAGATCGTGATAGTCGTTTCACATCAAGGTTTTGGCAGTCAATGCAAGAGGAATTAGGGACTCGTTTAGATATGAGTACTGCTTATCACCCTCAGACCGATGGCCATAGTGAGCATACTATTCAGACTTTGGAAGACATGCTTAGAGCGTTCGTCTTGGACTTAGGAGGAAGTTAGGATGTTCATCTTCCGTTGGTTGATTTTTAGTATAACAATAGTTATCATTCTAGTGTGAGATGTTGTTGGGAATTCTGATTTGATGATTACAAAATCTTATATGCAACAATGAAGAAAGAAGAAACAACAAGAACTTAAGATGTAATATTAGGTTAGCTTAATATGTAAGCTAGGTTTTTATTGTCAAACCCTAGCCTCTCTAGTTTTAAAGAGAGGCAGGGCGTAGGTTTAGGCATCCATCCAGAAAGGTATGTGTTTTCCTGTGTGTTCAATGAGGAGTCTAGACACATAAGAAAACGTTGGGTAGACTTATAGTTATATAGTTATATGATGTTATAGACGTCTATGTTTTAGCCTCAAGATGCATTTGATTCATGTTATTGTTGACGTAACGTTCTATGATTTGATCACATTAGATTTGGGGCTTGTTTGTTAAATAAAAGAAAACATTGTTTGTTAAAATTTTGATGTTCTTATTTCTATTCGGATGAGTATATTCAATGTTTTTGTTATCCTTAGATGTGTTAGGATCAGGGAGTCACAGATTGCTCCGTTTGAGGCATTGTATGGTAGAAAAGTGGTCAAATTGTTAATTATGTGGGCTGAGGTGGAGGTAAGGTCAGTTGATTGGGACCTGAGTTATTGCAATGAGATACTGAGCCGATCATTCTGATTAGGGATTAGACTTAAGGGTGTGCGTGATCGTCAGACAAGGTTATGCTGATAAGAGGAGGAGCCTTTAGTGTTTAGTGTAGCTTGGACTATGTCTTGCTCAAAGTGTCGCCTTGGAAATGTGTGGTACGCTTTGGGGAAGAAAGGGAAGTTTAGCACCTAAGTTTGTTGAACCATTGAGATTATTAAGAAAGTAGGCCCTGTGGCCTATCGATTAGATTTGCCTGAGGAATTGAATGGTGTTCATGACACGTTCCATGTGTCGAACCTTAAGAAGTGTTTGGCTATTCCAACGCAGAAAGTGCCTTTGGACGAGATTCTGAGTTGATGCTAAGTTGAATTTTGTAGAAGAGCCTGTGGAAATTTTGGAAAGAGAGTTTAAAAAGTTGAAGCGTAGTAGGATTGCCATCATTAAGGTTCGGTGGAATTCGAAACGTGGTCCTGAATTCATGTGAGAACGTGAAGATCAAATGAAATTGAAGTACCCGCATTTGTTTAGTCATGTTAGTAGTTGAATTTCGGGGACAAAATTTCTTTTAAGGGGGATAGGAATGTAAACCTTTGTCTTTTTGTGTTCTGAATAATTTCTTTAATGTCCTTTGGACTATTTAACTTTGGTCGTTTATTCTGTTTCTGTACAGTGGTGACGGTTGGTGTTTTTTATAAGATATGTGGATGATTTGAGGTTATTGTGGGATTAATAATCCCTTTTGGAAGGTTATTTTGTGTTAGTTATTAGGTGGTTTGACCGTGAATTTTGAAGATAATGCCAAAAAGCGGAGTACGACACCCGTCCTAGTTAATATCCAATTGAGTTTTGAAGGGTTGTGTAAAGTGAAAATATTTCACATGTGAATACTCTAGGTTAATGGAAAAGTATTTTTAAAGTGAATAAAAATGCTAATTAACTTTGGGGTAAATTTTACGGTTGAGTTTTACAAGCTTTTAAGTGATTTCGACACGAAAAGAAAGGCCCGAGACCACTTAGGATCCCTTGGCCGGTTATGGGAAGTGTAGGGAACAAAATGGCTGTTTTTAGCAAGATTGTCCCATTTGTACACAAATATGCTTCCACTAAGATCATTTCCTCGTCATTTTTCATTTCAAAAAAAACACATACACTTTTGTGTGTATGTGTATCCGGCGAACACAACACAAACAAGAAACACATTATTTTTTGAAGATTGGTCAAGAAAACATGAAGACATAAATATTTAGGGTTGATTCAAGTGTTTGGTTATTCATTTAAACAACGTTTGGGTTGTCCGGTTCGTGTCAAAATATACAAATTTAAGGATTTTCTTGTAAGTTTTCAAATTTAAATTTTGTTTGTCCTTTTGGGTTTATTTTTTGCATAGATGTTAGTTGTACAACGTTGATCGTTGTGAAAAAATCGATTTTCGGAAACGAAACGGATGATTTAAGTGGTGTTTGGTTCGTGAATAGTAAAAAGGAAAAAGGAGAATTTTGTAGTTTTGATGTTGTGGTCGTGATGGTTGAATAATATATGTTGTTAGATAGCTTATTTTTGATAATAGCTTGTATAGCTTATTGCGGACTTATTTTTAAGCATTTATTGGCTTATTTTGAGCTTATGGCTCACGACTTGTTTGGTAATCACAAGGGAAGTGATTTTTGATTATTTTATGTTATGGCGTATGTTTGTGGACTATTTTTAAGGCTTTTGGTAGTAACCAAATGCGATACGTAGCTTATTAGCTTATCTTAAAGCTTAATATACGTATTTTGGAGTTTATGGACTCACGGCCCAATGAGCCCATTTGAGTCCCGGCTTAATAGAGGGGCTTATTGTGGTCCGGATTATTTCTACATATAAGTAAATACTTATATATGTAAATGGACTTTGGTTTTGGACTTGGATCGTATTTTGGACTTATAAATGTCCTAATGGACCCTTGTTGGGTCTTAAGGCCCAATAAACGATATTTTGAAGTATATGACACACTTTGTCGGACTTTTGACAAGTGAAAAATGTATTTACGAATTGATATTGAATGATATTTTGGAGGAAAAGTGTTGGTAATTGTTAAAGATTGAGATTTTGGAATTTTGTCGAAAATTGTCGAATTTGTGAAAAATTGTTGAAAATAAGGTTTGAAACCTTGGAAAACGTTGTATAAACGTACGAGTCATGTCGAAATTTCGTAAAAAAGTTTATACTTAGAAATTTTCTTAAAAACATGATTTTTGATTTTAAATAATAAAATAATATTTTTATTATTTTATTTTATTTATTTAATAAATTCACTAAAAGATGAAAAATATATTTTTCTCAAAACTTCTATAAAGTGTTTATTAAGAGTAAACGTTTCATTTTTGTTTTTTTTAAATTTTTTTTTTTTTTTTACTTTTGCCCTTTTTGTCGTTCTGAATATTTCATTATATTCTTTGAAACTATTTGACTTTGTCAGTTTATTCAGATTTTGTACCGTGTTGACGGTGATTATTTTACGAGATGTGTGATGAATTGTGCTTTATTGTGTTTAATAATCCCTTTTGGAAGGTATTATTGTGATATGCATATTTCGGGTGGCTTGACTTGTGAATTTTGAGAAATGTCGAAAAAAACAAGTCTGACACGTCCGTTAATGTCCAAATTAAGTTTTGAAGGTTGTAAGTGAAAATATGTCGTGTGAATACTCTAGGTTAATGGAAAAGTATTTTTAAGTGAATAAAAATGCTAATTAACTTTGGGGTAAATTTTACAGTTGAGTTTTACGAGCTTTTAAGCGATTTCAACACGAAAAGAAAGACCCGACACCCATAGGATGCCATGCAGGTCAACGTTGGTTAAAGGACTAGGAGCTGTTTGTAAGAAGCTTTCCCCAAGGTGTGCACATATATTCCATTTACTAGAAACTTTTGATCATATTCATTTCATTTACAAAAAAATAAAACACACACAAGTGTGTGTGCTTGTGGTTTGTCCGCCACCTAACCACCACAAAACCACCATAGTTTTCCAACTTTGATCAAGAACGTGTTACTCCGGGTTGATAAGAGTGTTTGGGTATTCTTTTAACATTGTTTGGGTTGTTCGGTTCGTCATGTCGAACATCTACAAATTTGATGATTTTCTTGTAGTTTTCAAATTTAAAATGTCGTTTTGTTCCTTTTGGGTTTATTTTGATGCATAGATGTTAGTTGTACAAGTTGATCGTTGTGAAAATCGATTTTTGAAAGCGAAACGGATAAAATAAGGGGTGTTTGGTTCGTGTATGATGAAAAGGAAAAAGAGGGTTTTTGTAGTTTTGATGTCGTGGCCGTGATGGTTGAATAATATATGATGCTAGAATGCTTATTTTTTATAGTAGCTTGTATAGCTTATTCGGGCTTTAATTATTTTTTAAGCTATTTCTTGGCTTATTTGGGGCTTATATGCCACGTCATTTGTCAAAGTCACTAGGGAAGTGATTTTTGATTATTTTTGTGTTATGGCGTATGTTGTGGATTATTTTTTAGGCTTATGGTAGTAACCAAATACGATACGTAGCTTATTAGCTTATTTTAAAGCTTAACATACGTATTTTAGA
The DNA here is from genome assembly GCA_026074375.1 of Tanacetum coccineum. NCBI lineage: Eukaryota > Viridiplantae > Streptophyta > Magnoliopsida > Asterales > Asteraceae > Tanacetum > Tanacetum coccineum. Next base: position 68,145 of record BQNB010003845.1, read on the forward strand.
GTTTATAGACTCACGGCCCAATAAGTCTATTTGAGCCGCAGCTTAATGGGAGAGATTATTGTGGTCCGGATTATTTTTACATATAAGTATATACTTATATATATAAATGGACCTTGGTTTTGGACTTTGATCGTATTTTGGACTTATAAATGTACTAATGGACTCTTGTTGGGCCTTAAGGCCCAATAAGCGATATTTAGTAGTTATGAAAACTTTGTCGGACTTTTGAAAGTGAAAATGTATTTACGAAGTGATATTGAATGATATTTTGGAGAAAAAGTGTGGTAGTGTTAAAAGATTGAGATTTTGGGAATTTTTTGTCGAAAAGTGTCAAAATTTTTGTGAAAAATTGTTGAATAATAATGGTTTGAAACCCTTGGTAAACGTTTTATAAACGTTTACGAGTCTGTCAGAATTTTCGTAAATAGTTCTTTACTTAGAAATATTTTCTTAAAAACATGATTATGATTTAATAAAATTAAAGATAATATTTAATTATTTTATTTTATTTATTTAATAAATTCACTAAAAGACAAAAAGTATATTTTTTTCTCGAAACTTCTCTAATGTGTTTATTATGAGTAAACGTTTCATTTTCAACCGTATAATGATTATTTTGAAGTGACTAAGGTGTACCGAAATAGACGTGTAGGATATATTTATAATTACTAATTATAAATATTTATTATTTTACTTATTTATTTACGCTAATTAGTATAAGTCATGTATTATCGAGGAATGAAGATGATTGATTGAGGGATCTTAAAGTCGTCACCCATCACACACTAAATTGTTTTTGGTAATTGTACAACGCGTCTAAACTTTATGCATTAAACGTGAAGATTGTTTTGGAATTGGATGATTAAATTTAGACATTAACTTGACTAGGTCGTGTGCGGGCGTCGTTGCATTTACTTGTGTGATTGAGATTGGGTAGCTAAAGACTTGCTTGAGGTGAGTTCTCGTAGCCCCACTTTTTACTGGTTTTTCCATTGGGGGAAAATGATACTCAAATGTATTTTGAAATGTTTTGAATTAATTAGTGCGAAATGTGGTTTTGTTTTTGGGACAAGTTATGTGCTTATGACTGCTATGTGAATATTATGTGATGATGATTGTTTGGATCGGGAATGGGTTCGCCAACCCAGTGTTTGAAGGTGATATTATTGGATCGGGGTGGGTAAGCCTACCCAGTTTGTGGTGTGTTTATTGGAGCGGTATGGGTACCGCCACCTACCAAGGTTTGTATTTGTTGTGGTCTTGTTCTAATTTTAGTGCTCCAGCTGTAGGCACTTTAGGTGCGTTAAGTGACTTATGGTTATTGATTTTCGGTGATGCTATGGTTGTTTTTGCTATATTCACTGTCATATAGCGCTAATTGTCAATATTGAAATATTGGCATATACTTTTGGGTTTAAGGTCAAACCTATGGAGCTCAAAAAAATTATTTTGACGTTTCGAGTATCATTTTCTGGGTGAAGTGAAAGAAGAGTAGTTTGGTGATTGATAGCAGACTTAGAAGTATCCCATGTGGAATTTCGTTTAAAGTCTTGCTTTCTTATTGTTTGATTCTAGTTTTGGATGTTTTGGATTAAATTTGGATTATGGTCCCCTGTGTGGGCATATGAATAATTGTAAGAGAATGTGGATTTTAGTTGCGATTTGGGAATCACTTGAGTTTTGGAAGGTTGATGGTCTTCATAGCAAGGGGGAGTTTAATCAGTGTAGTTGTCTCTATTTTGTTATATTGTGATGATGTTTGTTCATTATGTTGCATTCCCGGTGTTTCGCCATTGTAGGGGTTGGTGACAATTTCAAACCCGTATAATATTATTTTGATGTGCTAAGGTTGTAGAATGATTGGTCGAGATATATTTATAATTAATTATTATAAATATCTTATTACTTATTACTTATCTATTTACCACTTAACAGTATAAGTTATGTATTATCGGAGGATGAGATTGATATGATTGCCCCCCCCCCCCCCCCCCCCCCCCCCCCCCCTATGATCTAAGTCTTTCAACCATCACACCACTAAAAACTGTTTTGGGTAATTGTACAACGCGTCTAAACTCATTGCATCAAACGTAAAGATTGTTTCAGAATTGGATGATTAAATTGGGACATATGACTAGGTCGTGTGCGGGTAGCTATAGACTTGCTTGAGGAGAGTTCTCGTAGCCCCACTTTTTACTGGTTTTTCCGTTGGGGGAAAATGATACTCAAATGTGTTTTGAAATGTTTTGAATTGATCTGTGCGAAAATGTGTTTTGTTTTTGGACATGTTTGTACTTTGACTGCTATGTGAATAATTATGTGATGATATGGTTTGGATCAGATGGGTATTGCTACCCAGTGTTTATGAAGATTATTGGATCGGATGGGGTTTGCCTACCCAGTATTTGTATGAGCTATTAGAGGGATTGGTACACCCTACCAGGTTTGTGTGTGGTCTCTTCTAATTTTAGTGCTCAGCGGTAGGCCTTTAGGTGCGTAAGTGACATTGGATATTGGTAGCGGTGATTGCTAGAGTTGTTTGCATTATAATTTCTCGTCATATAGCACTATTGTTCACTGTTGAAGTATTGGCACAGCTTTTGGGTTTAAGGTTAAACCTACGAGCTCACCAACATTATTGTTGACGTTTTCGAGTATCATTTTCAGGTTAAGTGAAAGAGGAATAGTTTGGTGATTGATAGCAGACTTTAGTAAGTTCCCGAGTGGAATTTCGTTTAAAGTTTGTTTGCTTGTTATTTTGATTCTAGTTTTGGATGTTATGGAATAAGTTTGGATTTTGGTTCCCTGTGAGGGCATTGGAATAATTGTAAGAGATTGTGGATTTTAGTTGTGATTTGGGACATCACTTGAGTTGTTCAAGGTTGATGATCTTTATAGCACTTGGAGTTTATGCAATGTAGTTTTCTCTATTTTGTATCTTGTGTTATGATTGATCATTATGTTGCATTCCTGAGTTTTCGGCATTGTCGGGGTGTGACGATTAGGTATTAGAGCCAAGGTTATAGATTACTAGGTGGATTGCCTAGACTTATAACTAAGATCATGTTTAGTGCATATAGGATCTTGTGCGCGGTGTTCCACTTTTGTCGTGCCTTTGTGTATCATGGTTTGGTTTGCCTTGTTATGTCATGATGATTGTAATGGTGTGGGCTCAATATTGGAATTAAAAAAAACGTAATGGGAAGGATGTGAGTATAAGTACGGTGAACATCGTATTTTAAGCGTATCACAACTCACTCATACCTTGGTATTGTTGTCTACACAGATACGATGTTGACACCGTAGGAGTGGTGTTGCGTGTAAATTTGGTTTGTATTAGTAAAGATATTATGTATCTGTGTGCGTGTCTTTCCCACTTGCCTACGCTTGACCTGTTCTCCCTCGTATAGATAAATGCCGCCAAGGGATGAGGACGAAGTGCTGGTCCGACTTGCTGTACCGAATCATTTGAAGGGGGAAAACGGTTTTGAAGGGTTGGTAGAGGTGGAACGGGGTTATAAGACCTAGGGAAGGTAATGAATGAGCGTGTGATGATTGAATAATGCGTACATGGAAATGACCGGGTTTATGGGAGCTAAAGGGGAGTGTAAGGGTTCGTTAGGTCAAGGGATTGTAGGAGGAAAGCCGATGGGGTGCACCCATACTTCTCAACGATCATTGCCCAACATGTGAAGATCTTTTTACCCTCGTGTATGGCTCAGGTTAGTAACCGAGGGAATGTTGGAAATCAGAATGGTAATGTGGTTAATGAGAATGTTTAGGAGAACGTTAGGAATGTGATAGTAAATGGCAACCGGGTAGGTTGTTCATATAAGGAGTTCTTAGCTTGTAACCCTAAGGAATATGATGGTAAAGGAGGTGTTGAGTTTCTTATTCGTTGGAATGAGATAATGAAATATGTGCTGATATGTGTGGTTGTGTATTGACCAAAAGTGATAAAATACACTGCTGGTTCATTTGTGGGTAAGGCTTTAACGTGGTGGAACTCTCAGATCGCACGCTAAGCAGGGGAATTTATTGTTATGTATATCATTGGAATGACTTTAAGTTTATGATGATAGAAGAGTTTTGTCCTAGTCATGAGATGCAAAAGTTGGAAACTGAGTTGTGGAATCACGCCATGGTCGGGGCTGGCCATGCTGCGTATACTGATAGGTTTCATGAGTTGGCTAGGTTAGTTCCACATTTGGTAACTCCTGAGAGTAGGATGATTTAGAGGTATGTGTATGGCCTTGCTCCACAAATCCGCGAGATGTGGTAGCATCGGTGACCAAAAGACATATGCAAAGGCAGTGTAGTTTTAGTGCACTGACTGATGAGGCTGTGAGAAATGGATCAATTAAGAAGGTTGAGAAAAGAGGAAATGTGGGGGAACCTAGCAAGGATAGGAGTGGAAGGGATGATAATAAGAGGACTAGGACTGGGAATTCTTTTGCTACTACTATAAACCCTGTAGGAAGAAAGAATACGGGTACTTGGGCCCCAAAATATAGTGCACCACCTTCATACTCCTACATGTCCCGGTGGACCTTGTATGCACATGCTTCATTGTATACCGCTCATGACATTTGGAAGGGATTATAGAGGTGTGGCTCGAGGAATGTGGAATCTATCAATGCTAGAACCTAACTGTTAGGGCATGTTATGAGTGTGGGAGCAGAGGAAGCTTGCCAAGATCCAAACATTGTGACGGGTACGTTTACTTTGAACAATCATTTTGCCACTACCTTATTTGACTCTGGTGCCGACTATAGTTTTGTTTCTACTACTTTTATACCTCTGTTAGGCTTAGAACCCAGTGACTTAGGTTTCAGATATGAGATTGAGATAGCTAGCGGGCAGCTAGTAGAGATTGATAAAGTTATTAAGGGTTGCAAACTGGAAATCGAGGGTCATGTCTTTGACATCGATTTGATACCTTTTGGACATGGGAGTTTTGATGTGATTATAGGTATAGACTGTTGTTGTTAACAAGGCTAAAATATTTGCCATGAGAAAGTGTTAGCTTAAAATATGTGGACATATCGAATTACAATAGTTTAGTTATAGTGTGACATGTAGGGACTAATAATGACAAGTTACAATAGTTAGGTGTCACTAGGACTATAAATACCCCCTCCATACTTCCATAGAGGGGTGAGGATAAACATTTTGTCTCATAAGTGTGTGTTGTTTCTCTCTCTAGAAAACACTTTCTTCTTGCCTTTCTCTCTCTAATAAAATGCTTACTTTCTTTCTATCATTCCCCGACCTCCTAATGTTTTTGATGGAAATCTTATTGTTAACAATTGGCATCAGAGCCTAGGAGCATATCGTGATCGTTGTTTGCTGAATCAGAGGTGTTCGTGGTTTTTTTTTGGTAAGAAACTCAAAACGATACGCACTTTTTTGGCTTACTGTTTAATCTAAAACGTGTTTTTTTCTGACGATCTCAACTTGTACATTTTGTATAGTCATTATGTGTACTAGAAACTTATTTGGGTATCAAAACACGTTTTTGGATCAAAAAAATTTGGGTTTTTGAAGACAGCGAAACATGTTTGAAGGCAGCAAAACATGTGATGAAGGAAGCGAAATGTGTTTTGAAGGCAGCAAAGCATATTTGAAGGGAGCGAAATATGTTCTTGAAGGGAGCGAAATATGTATTATTAAGCGAAATATGCAGGTCAAGTCACATTTCGAGCGAAATATGTCAAAATTTCTTTAAGCGAAACATGTTGGAAGATTTTAAGCGAAATGAGCAGAAATGTAAGCGAAATGTGCAATTTCTTCTCCAAAATAAAGCGAAAACATGCTTTCTTAAACCAAGCACGAAATGTGTTAATTTCTTAAACCAAGACGAGAAATGTGTAGATTTCAAGCGAAATATGCAGGTCTGTTTCTCAAGCGAAATATGTTGAAATGTGCCAAGCAAAACATGACAATGTTTAAGGAAATTTTATGTTTTGAAAACCTAATTTCCAGACTTTTGGGATGTGACTGAATTTTGGGAATTGATCATCAAGACATAAATCAAATACATAAACACCAAACGCCAAAAAACATACTTAATGCAAACACTAATCCTGAAAAGATTCACTTAACCGAAAAAACGGCGCTCTAAAGATTCGGAAACATTGGACAATTGATCAAGGAGTTGATTTTTGGTATACCGTATTTGAGTTTGAAGTGGGTTTCACGAGGGTGTCTACTTATTTCATCATCGAGACTTCCTTCTATTTGCTACCCCTTTTCTTTAAACCCAATCTATCCGTATGTGGAACTTGCTTGAATGTATACAGATTCTGATAAGACTTGGAATTATCTAGTTCCAGATGTCAGGGATGGTTGGTTGCAAAACCTGTTAACTATCACTTAAAGGGTTACATTGTAGTACTCTAGTGTCACATGCAGAGAGATGTGGATAATTTCAAAGAGGTGTGTGTACCTTCTTTAATTTATTGGTTGGGTTATAGGACTACTTATAGATTTAATCATTGCACGTTTCTTTTAATCAAACAACGTGCAAGCTTAAGTAACAAATTTAGGTGATTTTACTTCATTTTCAAGTTTGGTATATCAGGTTTACTTCACTAAGTGATCACAACAATAGCGTCAGATTTCTGATGGTTGGTAAGTTAGCCAGAGAGTTTAAAAGGTTGAGATGTAATCAACAATTCTCACGGGATGTATTGTCCCACTTCCAAGACAACAAAAATCGTTACTTCACCGTGTCTAAGCAAAATTCTTAAAGTTCTTCAACAACACTCATATAAAGACCTGATTATACAGTTTTCTTAATCTTGCTTCATCTCCCTTTACGGTTTTTCTGAAGACAGGGAGGGTAATGCTTTGTTTGGATTTCAAGATTTGTGTTAAGCAAGAACTTCTAGAGTATTGTGCGTACAAGACAAATGCTGCTTACGAGAGGTTCGCAACTACCATCATGGGGGAAAGTGTGGACATCCGGGACTTAGTTGACTTTGATGTTTCCATGTCAATTCAAGGGAAGTGGTGTTATACTTTATTGGCTTGGTTTATGAAGTATACTGCATACGTGAGAAGAATTGATGTTGATTTCTCGCATGCACCCCCGAACGAATATTCACCAAGCCCTAATGACAAGAAGTAGTGGTCGTTAGTATGGTTTGACTTCTACAAAATTCCGTTATGCACGTCAATGACAAGTAGAAGATTGTTCAAGCTACAACAAAGTTTCAGGATCTACTCAAGATAGGGATGTTGGTTTGGGGGGAAGCTGATTCAAAAACTTTGCCAAAAAGGAGTCTATGAAGAAATCTTTTTAAGACATGCTGCATGAATTGGGGGAAAGTTAATCCAACTCGTGCATACTACAATGGTTCATGTTGTACAAGTTAAGACGCTGAAGATCCAAGTGGGTATAAGTTTCCTGACAAGGAGAACTCAAAAGAACATCTTCAGCTTTTGAAGCGCTTTAGAAGCGCTTTAGAAGACTTTTTTTGTGTTGTATTAGTACGATGATAGGAACATTGTAAGTATTTACGTATGTCACATATTGGGAGAAGATGTTAGCCTTTTAAAATATGGTGACATATCTGGGAATTACAATAGTTTAGTTATAGTGTGAACATAGGGACTAATAAATGACAAGTTACATTAGTTAGGTGTCACTAAGGACTTTAAAATACCCACTTCGTTCTTACATGGTAGGGTAAGGATAATTATTTGTCTCATAAGTGTGTGTTGTTTTTCTCTCTAGAAAACATACACACTCTTTCCTTTCTCATCTCTAATTTAAAGTTGCTTACTTCATTTCTATCGCTCCCCGACCTCGGATCATCTTTTGTTAGTGAAATCTATTGTTTACAAGAAGGTAGTAAGGATACCTACTACCGGATGGCAACGTTTGCTTTGAGTTAGTTGGAGGAGAGCGGATGAGAAAGCGGTTGTTGATGGAGTGTTAAGGCTAAGTAATAAGAAACAAGATTAGATTGTTGTGTTAGAGGATTTTCTTGAGGTATTCCGGTATGAATCTATCTGATTCACGACTATTTGGAAATTAAGTTTTGGATTGAGTTAATCCCCGGAGCAACGCCGGGGGTAGAAAGTCTCCTTTATCGTTTGGCACTTCTGAATTGGAGAGCCCTTATCGGTGGACAAACTCAAAGAACTGCCAAGACAAGGTTCATTCGACCAAGCTCATCGCCTTAGGGAGCGCCGGTATTGTTCGTTAAGAAAAAGGATGGTTTCTTTTAGGATTGAATTGATTATAGAGAATTTGAACAGTTGACTGGTAGAATCGTTTCCGTTCCCTAGAATTGAATGATCTATTGATCAATGCAAGGGTCATAGTTTTTCTCAAAGATAGATCTTAGTTCTAGATAACATCAGCTGAGGAGTATTCGAGGATGAATACAAAGACTGCGTTTAGGGTACTCGTTATGGACATTTTCGAGTTAACGGTAATGCCTTTGGTTCTGACTAATGCACCAGCATTTTTTATGGATTTGTATGAATAGAGTTTGTAGAACCGTATCTTGATAGTTGTAATAGTGTTTATAGACGTTCTTAATCTACTCTAAGACTCAAGAGGAGCATGTAGAACATTTAAGGTTAGTCTTGGAACTGCTCAAAAAGGAGAAACTGTATGCTAAGTTTTCTAAGTGTGAATTCTGGCTAAGAGAAGTGCAGTTTCTTGGGCATGTGATAAATAGTAATGGAATTCATGTGGACCCTAGTAAGATTGAAGCTGTTAAGAATTGGAAAGCCCCTAGAACTCCGACTGAGGTTCGTTCGTTCTTAGGATTGGTTGGGTATTACCGTAGGTTCATTAAGAAACTTTTCTAAGATAGCTAAGTCTCTTACTATCTTGACTCAGAAAAGTAAGACTTTTGATTGGGGTGAGGAACAGGAATTGGCATTTCAGACCTTGAAGGATAAGTTGTGTAATGCGCCTGTTCTAGCTCTCCCCGATGGACCGAAAGACTTTGTGGTATATTGTGATGCGTCCAGGATAGGACTAGGTTGTGTGTTAATGCAAAGAGGTAAGGTGATAGCCTATGCGTCTAGGCAGTTAAAAATTCATGAGGAGAATTATACTACCCACGATTTAGAGTTGGGTGCGGTTGTAGTTTGCACTTAAGATCTGGAGACATTATCTGTATGGGACAAAGAGTGTCATCTATACGGATCATAAGAGTCTTCAGCATATCTTTAGTCTAAAAGAGTTGAATATGCGACATCGTCACTGAATAGAGTTGTTTAGTGATTATGACTGTAAAATTCGCTACATTACTGGTAGGCGAAATTGTTTGTGGCGATGCCTAAGTAGGAAGGAGAGATTAAAGACTAAGAGAGTTTTGAGCTTATTGAATATGATCTTCAGTCGAGTGATCAGGATGGGATACTGGCGGGCTCTGAAGGAGATGTAGATGAATTTGCAGATTTAATAGAAAAAAGGTTTAGTTGGATGATAGAAACAGAGAGTGATAGTAACTTTTGTAGACCCTAGATCGAAATGGGTTACTTTAAAGGGTGAGGTGAGCGAGAAACCCTGATAAATAGATGAAGCCTAGTCGAAGTACTCTGTACACCCAGGAGCTGATAAGATGTACTATGATTTGAGAGATAGGTATTGGTGGCCTGGAATGAAAAAGGATAGAGCTGAGTATGTTAGTAAATGTTTGAATTGTTTGAAGGTTAAGGCTGAGCATCAAAGGCCATCTCGCTTGCTCCAGCAACTGAGATTCCAGTTATGAAATGGAAAAGGGATAGTATGGATTTTGTTATGTCTAAGTTGCCTAGGACTAGTTATGATCTAATATGCTAACTTATGACATCTTAAGCTGATAATGAATAAAATAAGCAGAAATAAGCCAAGATAAGCAATGCTACAGTAACTTAAGTTATCTTGGACTTGGCTAGTTTCTAGGGAGAGAAACACATGAGAGAGATTTTCTAGTGAGATCAAATGTGTTTAATAAGAAAAGTGAAAATGACTAGCTTGCCTCTTCCAAAGTTTAATACCGAAAATCATACTATTAACTATTAAACTACGAGCTATAATAAACAGTAAAATACACGGGGTGACCGAGTCTTTTTCTAATATCTAACAGCGTGCGTCCTGGACTTCAGAGGAAGTTATGATGTTTATCTTCCGTTGGTTGCGTTTTTGTATAACAATAGTTATCATTCTAGTGTGAGATGTGCTCCGTTTGAGGCATTGTATGGTAGAAAGTGTCGTTCGCCAATTATGTGGGCTGAGGTTGGAGAAGGCCAGTTGATAGGACCTAAGTTAGTGCAAGAGACTACTGAGAAGATCTCGCAGATTAAGGATAGACTTAAGGCTGCGCGTGATCGTTAAAAAAGTTATGTTGATAAGAGGAGGAAGCCTCTAGAGTTTAGTGTAGGTGACTGTCTTGCTCAAAGTGTCGCCTTGGAAAGGTGTGGTACACTTTGGGAAGAAAGGGAAGTTAGCACCTAGGTTTGTTGGACCGTTTGAGATTGTTAAGGAAGTAAGCCCTATGGCCTATCGGTTAGATTTGCCTGAGGAATTGAGTAGTGTTCATGACACGTTCCACGTGTTGAACCTTAAGAAGTGTTTGGCTAATCCTACACTGAAAATGCCTTAGATGAGATTCGAGTTGATGCTAAGTTAAATTTTGTAAAAGAGCATGTGGAAATTTTGAAAAGACGGTTTAAGAAGTTGAAGCGTAGTAGGATTGCCATCGTTAAGGTTCGGTGGAATTCGAAACGTGGCCTTGAATTCACGTGGGAACGTGAGATCAGATGAAATTGAAGTACTCACATTTGTTTAGTGATGTTAGTAGTATAATGTAACCTTTGCCCTTTTTGTGTTCTGAATATTTCATTTATAGTCCTTTGACTATTTGACTGTTGTCAATTTATCCAGATTCTGTACCGTGTTGATGGTGGTGATTTTATAAGATATGTGATGATTTGAGGTTTATTGTGATTAATAATCCCTTTTGGAAGGTATTATTGTGTTATGTGTATTCCGGGTGGTTTGACCCGTGAATTTTGAGAAATGCCGAAAAACGAGTCTGACACGTCCGTTAATGTCCAAATTGATCAAACTTAAGCTTAGGTAAGTTTCTAACTAATTCCTTAGAAGCTAACGATTGAATGAGACGCATATTAGCGTGACCTAATCTCCTATGCCACAAGGTGAAATTCTCATCAATCGTTGCTAGACAAATTTGATGCGTTGGCTTATTTCCTAATTTCATCACATATAAGCCTTTCTTCGTAGTACCTCTACCTATGATTTTACCGTTCTTAGTGATTTCACTATCATGTTCAGAGAAAGTTATTTTACACTTATTATCACATATTTTTCCTATACTTAGCAAGTTAAAATCATAAGAGTACTTTCAGATATCTTTTAGTCAGAAAGAGTTGAACTATGCGAAAGCGACGCTGGATAGAGTTGTTTTAGTGATTAATGACTGTGACATCGCTACCATCCTAGTAGGCAAATGTTAGTGGCTAATGCCCTTATTGTAGGAAGGAAAGAGTAAATCTAAGAGAGTTAGTAGTATGATATGATACTTCAGTCGAGTATCATAGGATAGGATACTGGTGGCTCAGTTGGAGGCTGTAGATGAATTTGCACAGTATTTACAGAAAGGTTTTAGATGAGATGTTTAGAACAAAGAAGTGTTGGAACTTTGTTATACTGGATTCGAATATGGGTTTCCTTTGAAGGGTGAGGTGAGAACCCTGATACTAGATGAAGCCCATAAGTCAATGTACTCTGTACACCCAAGAGCTAATAAGATGTACTATGATTTGAGAGATAGGTATTGGTGGCCTAGAATGAAAAACAATATAGCTGAGTATGTTAGTAAGTGTTTGACTTGTTTGAAGGTTAAGGCTGAGCATCAAAGGCCATCTGGCTTGCTCCAGCAACCTGAGATTCCCATATGGAAATAGGAAGGGATAGCTATAGATTTTGTGACTAAGTTGCCTAGGACTAGTAGTGGGATTGACATAATCTGGGTTTGCTGGGTTATTGTGGACCGATTGACTAAGTCTGCTCATTTTCTACCTATGCGTGAGGATTATAAGATGGAAAGGTTGGCTAGATTGTATTTGAATGAGATAGTTGCTAGACATGGTGTGCCAATCTCGATTATATCGGATCGTGATAGTCGTTTCACATCAAGGTTTTGGCAGTCAATGCAAGAGGCATTAGGAACTCGTTTAGACATGAGTACGGCTTATCACCCTCAGACCGATGGTCAGAGTGAGCGTACTATTCAGACTTTGGAAGACATGCTTAGAGCGTGTGTCCTAGACTTCGGCATGTCTTGGGATGTTTTCAAATTGATATTGGGAGTTTTCGTAATAAACAATAGTTATATTCTAGTATGCTCCGTATCGTTTGAGGACTCCCCTCTACTGTACGAAAAGTGTTGTCGCCGTCCTAGCGTTAGGGCTGACGGTTTGGCAACACGCTGATGTGAGTCCGCGCTTGTAACCGCCGCGCGCTCCCCCAGATTTGCGTAAGGACCTGAGTTAGTGTAAGAGACTACTGAGAAGATCTCGCAGATTAAGGATAGACTTAAGGTTGCGCGTGATCGTCAGAAAAGTTATGCTGATAAGAGGAGGAAGCCTCTAGAGTTTAGTGTAGGTGACTATGTCTTGCTCAAAGTGTCGCCTTGGAAAGGTGTAGTACGCTTTGGGAAGAAAGGGAAGTTAGCACCTAGATTTGTTGGACCTTTTGAGATTAGGGAGAAAGTAGGCCCTGTGGCCTATATCGGTTTGATATGCTGAGGAATTAAATGGTGTTCATGACACGTTCCGTGTCGAACCTTAAGAAGTGTTTGGCTGATCCAACACTGAAAGTGCCTTTGGATGAGATTCGAGTTGATGCTAAGTTAAATTTTGTGGAAGAACCTGTGGAAATTTTGGAAAGAGAGTTTAAGAAGTTGAAGCGTAGTAGGATTGCCATCGTCAAGGTTCGGTGGAATTCGAAACGTGGTCCTGAATTCACGTGGGAACGTGAAGATCAGATGAAATTGAAGTACCCGCATTTGTTTAGTGATGTTAGTAGTTTAATTTTGGGGACGAAATTATTTTAAGGGGGTAGAATGTAACCTTTGCCCTTTTTGTGTTCTGATATTCCATTTATAGTCCTTTGACTATTTGACTTTGGTCAGTTTATTCAGATTTGTACCGTGTTGACGGTGGTGATTTTTATGAGATATGTGATGATTTGAGGTTTATTGTGATTAATAATCCCTTTTGGAAGGTATTATTGTGTTATGTGTATTCTGGGTGGTTTGACCCGTGAATTTTGAGAAAATGCGAAAAGCAGAGTCCGACACGTCCGTTAATGTCCAAATTGAGTTTTGAAGGGTGTAAAGTGAAAATATGTCATGTGATTACTCTAGGTTATTGGAAAAGTATTTTTAAAGTGAATAAAAATGCTAATTAACTTTGGGGTAAATTTTACGGTTGAGTTTTACGAGCATTTAAGTGATCCCGACACGAAAAGAAATGCCCGGGACTCCCTAGGATCCCTTGACCGGTCATAGCAAGAGAAGGGAACAACATGGATTTTTTTAGCAAGATTGTCCCATTTGTACACAAATATATGCTTCCACTTAAGATCATTTCCTATCATTTTTCAGTTAAAAAAAACAAATTGTGTGTGTGTGTGTGTGTTTATTGGCCCTTAGTCCCGAACACAAAACAAAACAAGAATTACATAAATTTTTAGAAGTATGGATCTTGATAAAATAAGACATAAATATTTGGGGTTGTGTCTGTGTTTGGATTTAATTTCCCGCCCTCTTTAATGCGTACCTGCCCCCCATGGGGCAAGTCCGGTTTTTTTGGGTTCATCGTTTGAGGTGGTTAGGTTAGTAATAGGATATAGGTCGCCCAGTATATAACATCGGAGTAGAGATTGACGAGCAGTTTTAAACGACTTTTTGGTCGTTCTTATATTATCTTGTGTTATTGATCTGAGAAGTAACAAGCCCCGGACCCTTATTCTGATGCGACCCAATTTGGGGGTGTTACAGATGATATAAACTAGATTCCGCATAATTCATATCATACACTCAAAGTTCAATCTTAGTACCTTTGGATTTATCCAAGGATACTAAACCTTACATCAAGCTAAGGAGTTTAAGATCTGTTCATTGGGATCAACAGTATGAGATAACGAGTTTGGAATGATATGAAGTTGAAATGGGATTTTAGGATAAAAATGAGGAATTTGGGTGAGTAAAGATGAACACTTGTACAATAAGATAATTTTGTACGAGTATTGATAAAGTGAGTATATATTAGGTCGTTGCCGTGTACATTGTGCGCTTGCGTAGTGATTGATTGTGCTTTGCCTTTTTGAGATTGTGCGGTTGCTTTTGATTGTTGATTGAGGTGAGTTATCGTAGCCCCACTTTTTACTGTTTTTCCATTGGGGAAAATGATACTCAAATGTGTTTTGAAATGTTTTGAAATGATCTGTACGAATTGTGGTTTTGTTTTTGGGACAAGTTATGTGCTTTTGACTGCTATGTGAATATTATGTGTTGTATGATTGTTTGGAGCGGATGGGTACGCCTACCCAGTATTTGTGTGATTATTGGACCGGATGGGTACGCCTACCCAGGTTTGTGTGTGGTCCTGCCCTAATTTTAGTGCTCCAGCTGGTAGGCCCTTTAGGTGCGTAAGTGACATATGGATTGTTGATTAGCGGTGATGCTAGATTGTTTGCATATATTCACTGTCATATAGCACTATTGTCCCCTGTTGAAATATTGGCACAACTTTTGGGTTTAAGGTCAAACCTACGAGCTCACTAATGGATTCCTGATTTCCTAAAGCTAAAGCTAAAGATCTAGGGGCGAACCTTACATTTTTTTGGTGAAAGTTTTTTGAGTGGTAGGTTTTTTTTAGGTTAGTCATATAATTCCTATCCATGAGACGCTATTAATACTCATTTTTGTCGATATGTGTCATAAATTTTTTTAAATTTTGGTCAAAATTACCGTCTACGCTATGTTTGAGTATATTACACATCATTTTAAGGAACAAGCAAATGACAATTGAAGAAATAGTTTCTAAGAATTATTTCCCCTACACTTATGATGAACATTGTCTCCAATGTTTTTAAAAGTACCCGTAAAACGAATAAAGAAAAAAGGAAAAGAGTAAAAGAAACTAGTACTCCCCTGATTTGCTCTCAACAGTATTAATGAGTATTTTGAAGTGTCTAAGGTGTATCCGAATGAACTTATGTCGAGATATATTTTATAATTAATAATTATAAATTTTTATTATATTATCTTATCTATTTTGCTAAATAGTATAAGTATGTTTATCGGGAGAATGAGATTGATATGATTGTCGGTGCTAGTCGGTTACACCAATCACACCACTAAAAACTGTTTTGGGTAATTGTACAACGCGTCTAAACTCTATGCATCAAACGTAAAGATTGTTTTGGAATTGGATGATTAAATTGGGACATTAACTGGACTAGGTCGTGTGCGGGCGTCATTGCATTTGCTTGTGTGATTGAGATTGGGTAGCTAAAGACTTGCTTGAGGTGAGTTCTCGTAGGGCCACACTTTTTACTTGGTTTTTCGTTGGGGGAAAATGATACTCAAATGTGTTTTGAAATGTTTTGAATTGATCTGTGCGAAATGTGGTTTTGTTTTTGGGACAAGTTATGTGCTTATGACTGCTATGTGAATATTATGTGATGCATGATTGTTTGGATCGGATGGGTACGCCTACCCAGTGTTTGTGAGATTATTGGATCGGATGGGTTACGATCCTACTTAGTTATCTTTGTGTGATTATTGGAGCGGAAATATGGATTACGCCTACCAGGTTTGTGTGTGGGGTCCCTGCCCTAAATTTTAGTGTCCTCAAGCTGGGTTTAGGCCATTCCCCCCCCTAGCCTTTCCACGTGCCGTAAGTGACATATGGTTATTGGTTAGCGGTGATGCTAGAGTTGTTTGCATATATTCACTGTCATATAGCACTATTGTCCACTGTTGAAGTATTGGCACAACTTTTGGGTTTAAGGTCAAACCTACGAGCTCACCAACATTATTGTTTGTCGTTTTTTCGAGGGTTCATTTTCAAGTGTAGTTTTTAAAATGGGAATAGTTGGGTGATTGGGATAGACAGACTTAGAAGTATCCCGAGTGGAATTTCGTTTGAAGTCTTGCTTGCTTGTTGTTTGATTCTAGTTTTGGATGTTATGGAATAAGTTTGGATTTTGGTCCCTTGTGAGGGCATTGGAATAATTGTAAGAGATTGTGGATTTTCGTTACGATTTGGGGACATCACTTGAGATTGTTCAAGGTTGATGTGTCTTCATTAGCATTGGAGTTTTGCAATGTAGTTTTCTCTATTTTGTATCTTGTGTTATGATTGATCATTATGTTGCATTCCCGAGTTTTCGCCACTGTCGGGGTGTGACGCCATATCTAACTAATTGTTTGTTAATTGATAATTTCGAATGTAAATTCTAACAAAAAAACCAAAATTAATCCCTAGTTTTGAAAAGTTATGATCAATGACGAAGATTTTTTGATATCAACATTATTTTAATGTTTTTAAGTGTATTTGGATGATTAATTTCTAAATCTGCGGTGTTTGTGAAAATTCAAAACCATGATTTTCTCGTTGGACTATTGTGATAGGAGTTTTGTGGATTTTTTGCTTTGTGACAAAATTGACCATTGAGAGTGAAAGCAAAATTATTTTGAATCATTGGATGAAAGTGTTTAGATAATCTGATTTGCTAAACACTGAAAAAACTAATTATCTAATTATTGCAATATCAAACAACATAATCAAATCCAAATACTTTGTTTATGAATCATGTTTTGTAATATATTTTATCTGATTCATTTTCAAAACGCATAATGTATGTTCAGTAAACAATCCCATATAACAAAGGGCTTTCTGTATGAATGATACCCCATGTTATGTGAGAAACTCCCAATTAAATGGTTGTGGGCTCTTAAGAGCAAGGGATACGGTGGGCTGTTAGGCTTGCGCCGTCCCACCAGCCCAACGAAACATGGCGCCAACCAAACCGTTGTTCCCGCCGTCGGGTCTCGCGCCGTCACCACCAGCCAACGCGGCGGAGGTTTTTTTTCTTTTCGTGTTTTAGGGGTTTTTTTCTCTTTTGGTTTGTGTTTGTGTGATGTGTTTGTGTTTGTGCTTTGTCTGGTGTTTTTTTTGTGTTTTGCAGGTTGGAGGAAGAAGACGGCGCAGGTTTTATGTTTTGAGGAAGAGAAAATTTCAAAACTCATCCCTATGGTTTAACCCAATTGCTATGTAACCCTCTTGGTATTTATATAATTGTGTATTTATATAATGAAATTTATTTAAGTTTAAATATGTATTTCTTATTTTATGTACATGAAAAAATATATATTTGGCTATGGCTTGAAAGCAAAGTTACGGGAGCACCCGATTTGTGGGTGCCTAGGACATTATGGCGTCATAACATTTTTGCTGACGTGACAGAATTTTTTGTTTCATGCTTGTGACACCATGGATCAACTGTACCCCATGCTTAAGACATGTGAATAAAGTGTATTGTATATATTGTAGATAGTTAGCTTGTCAGTTTAAAGAAAATAATAATAAACTCACAACCGACACCCCTTGAAAGGAGGATGTTTCTTTAAGCTTTGGATTTAATTTTACTCGACTTATATTTCTAAAAAGACTCATTTATTATGTCTTATTGTTAGCTTACAAGTTTACTTTTTTACGTAAGTTATAAAAACATTTACAAGTCAAAATAATCTGAACTATATATAAAACATTTAGGTGTTGTCATGTCTTAGAAATTTCTAACTAAATGAAAATGACTAATATGCCTTTTATTAAATTATAATTCATTGCCTTTTTTATTTTGTCCGTTAATTTCTCATTAAAAAGGAGAAAAATACCAAAACGATAAAAATCATTTTACATTCATAGAAAATGGAACCAAAACACTTACGTAGTATTGTATTTCTACAAGCTCGACGCACACCGAGATTTACCTAAAACGTCAACCACCTATAACATTGCATAACTCATAATACAAACCAAAGGCAGCGTATCGATAATTAAATAGTAGATATAAAGTCACTCTACATATAATGAAATTATAAATACATATGTCTTTTTACATATTCATGACCATAAAATTTTAGCTACACCGTCGATAATATTAATCATAACATATGCGTAACCAAAAAACATTTACTCATGAAAAAATTTAGTTACACGATATCAAGCACCGCAACACACAAGTACTGTAATATAGTCGTTAGCTTACAAATAATAAGCATGAACGAAGTGAAAAAAAAAAACTTATTGAGTTTGAGGGTTATTCGAACTCGTCATTGTAAAAATTTAATAGCATAATAAAATGGTTGGTCATACATACCTTAAATGAATCTTGACATTTATTTTATTTTATTTTTATTATAAAACTACTATGTACGAAACAAAAATATAAATTTTAATAAGTAAAAAAATAAGACAGAAAATATGGTAAAAAAGGTTTTTAAAAAAAAGTCCTTTACTGTCACAAGATAAAAGTGGTAGAGGTTGCAATTAACCACCAAGGTACCCTAACAAGAAAAAAGAAAAATAAAAAACACCAAAAACCCTTGAAAGCACAGCACCACCACTAAAACCCTTCCTTCCGTTGGCCGCCAAATCCATCAAGCAAAAGTAAGCACCTTTCTTACTACTATTTCATCTTCATTTTTGGATTCTTTTTGTCATATAGTATTTTGTTCTATTTCATGCTTCCTTTTTGTAGGAGCTGTAAAATTTGGATGCATGATTTTTTTTTTAATGATGGTATGCGGATTATTACATTTTGATTTTTGATAGGGTGGATTTTGATTTTATTCTTCTTGCAAATTAGTAACATCAGTAACATTAGGCTAGGGCTTCAAGTGCAATAATCGGCTCCTGGGTCGCCATTAGTACGGTTTATGTATTTCCTCCTGAATGTATCAAGAATACCTTAAAGCAGCAAGCTTTTATTACTATTGAAGTTAACTAGTAAATCAGTATTGCATTTACACAACTTATCTAATCTTTATCACAAACAGAATTATCATGTGTTTTAAGGTATAACATAACCTAGGCTATCTGCGTGGACCCTTTTGTCTCGTAGGGTAGTCTTGTTTTGATTATAAAGGAATACTATCGTTTGTTTTAGAAACATACATACTTACTGTGCATATCTAAACTTTTCTCATTTTTTTATCTATAGGGGATTTTGCTCAAGACATGGGGGAAATCAGCCTCAAGCAAATGCAGCAGAAAAGTCAACAGAGCGACCATTAGTTGTTCAGACGATGATGATCACCATCTTGAGAACGTCGTAAGTTATTTTTAAAAGTTTCTTCCTGTCACAATTCCTTCTATTCAGTTCCTAAATACTAAAATGTTTAGTTTTGTAGCTTAGACAATAAGTGATTTTCTATTAGTTACTTGTATCATATTTATTCTTCTGTGTCATGCTGTTAACTTACTATTTGCTTATATTCCATCCTATACCGATAACCT
Organism: Tanacetum coccineum; assembly: GCA_026074375.1. Lineage (NCBI taxonomy): Eukaryota > Viridiplantae > Streptophyta > Magnoliopsida > Asterales > Asteraceae > Tanacetum > Tanacetum coccineum. The sequence goes on from BQNB010003845.1 coordinate 87,711, forward strand.
AATTGACTAGTGTTTAACCATCACATACTTTTTAAAATAAACTTTTATCATGAGAGAAGGCAGTGGAGTTTGTATTTTGGTCACCTTCAACTTGGTATGTTCTGGTACATGGCATTATATCTAAATTTGAAATTTACTCTGACTTAAATATTTATTGGGGAAAACCAAGTTGTAGATAGATAGAAAGTTTGCCAAGGAAATAAAAGCAGGACAAGTGAAAATATTCATGGGGTGTCGTAATTAACATCAAAAACTTAGAATATAGGTTATCAGAATTGACTCCTATAGATAACAAAGAATGTTTATTTTTGGGTGCGGAACATGTGGAGATCTTTTTGTCTTTATTGTATTAGTTGGATTTGTTTAAGTAAACAAAAAGTCTTAGAGGAGTATACAAGGAGTATTTTAGTGGCTCGTTTCATTTTCTAATTATTCTGCAGGTGGAACGTGAGAAGTATGGCTCTGAGGATAATCACACTGACAGTAACAACGACGAGGATGAGAATGAGGATGAAAGTGATGGTGACGATGATGTAGAAGAGGAGTATGACTCAGATATGGATACTACGAATGTAAATGGAGCTTTATTGCATCTTCCTATATGTGGCTTATCTTTTTAGTATGGTGCAAGTTTGTTTACAAATGTATTTGTCTTTTGTTGACTCAGTTTGAGAATGAGGAAGATGTTTCTGAAAATGACAGTGATTCTGCTGGTGATGATGATGGTGACGATGATAATGAGAGTGATGAGAATGATGATGATGATGGGATGGATATGAAAATGGAAGACACCTCAATTCTTGCTGACTATGGAGGAGCTTGAAAAGGAGTACAACGATCTTCGCCACGAGGAGCAGTAAGATTTTCCAGTCTCTTTCTTTATCAAAAGTGTATCGGTGATGTTCAATCATCTGTCATTCGCTTATTTTGGTTCTTTCTTGTGAACTGTTGCAGAGATCTTTTTAGAAAAGAGAAACTATACGACTATGACAAGGATGATGATCCTTCGGAAAGGGCCAAGCAGTAATAAAAAATCAAAGGGTATGTGCTTCTGAATAGCGCTGTTTTCATATTCTCTATGTACTTGTATATTAATTCAATATCACCGTCATGTAGGCTCTTTGGGACAAAACTCTTGAGTTCAGATTCTTGCTGCAGAAGTCATTTTCAACCTCAAATAGACTTCCACAGGTTATCATAACTTATCATACCATTGTAACATATATGTGTATTATGTTGTAACATCAAAGTATAACCATGATCACTGTTTGCAGGAGCCAGTCAGAAGCTCTTTTTGTGAATCTGGTGAAGGAGTTAAAGAAGCATATTCAGACCTCATTGACTCGTCCAAGAAAACCCTAGATTCTATTCTTAAATTGCAGGAGGTAAAATAGCTGTGAATGCTATACTTTTTCATTAGTAGGTTGCTTTTATAAAAGCATAACAAGTAGTTTTAGCCGCATACGCTTGATTTTCCTCTGCTGCTAAATGGTAATTAATGAGAACTTCTTGTAACAGGCACTTGTTGAAAAGAATCCAGCGATCATGGAAGCCAATGATGGTATGTTTTATAATTCCACATTACCAATTTGATGTTTGGTTATAGATAAACTTTCATTGCAAAATGAGTTATTTAGTGGAGATTATGGTCTTTCAAGCTCTCCTGCCAATCGTTATTTCTATGAGTATTTTTGTATTGGAATAGATTATGCTTTGTTTGATGTTAACATATATTCACTTTAGCTGCGCTGTTACCTCCAGTAAGAAGCATGTATATAGTATATGTCGTAATTATTGAATCTTTGAACTTCATATTGATAAAAGTCGTAACTATTGATTTATGTACTTCATATTGATAAATGTTTATCTTAACTGGATATTGATACAAATTCCAACTTCAGATGGTGATGCTGCACAAACCACCAAAAATTCATAACATGCAAAGGTGCTTCACAAATTAGTCTTGAGCGGGTGAAGGGAGATGAAGAGTGGTTACCACGATCTCTCAAATGCATCTAGGTTAATGAAGTTTGTCTATCGTCAATGGGCCAACAAGTTAATCTCTTGAATATTATTTTTTACCAAACCATTAAATACCATTGCATGCTGATTGAAGTTGCAATTAGCTGAAGGGGTCTTGCTATATTGTAAAGCTCATATGATAAGATTTTGAAGGTTACCTCTTATTAAGACATGTTTAATTTGATGCTTTCTTTGTTCTAGTCTGTAGGCAGATAAGAACTTTTCGAGGTGATTTATCTATGGAGCATTGTGTATATCAGTTAGGGTTTGTTTCTATATGATCTGCAAATTTTACGAAACTCCTTTCCCACTCCTATTCATAAATAGAATTCATTAGTATTTTATGGGAAGCGGCTTCGTTATTTATCGTGTCCCCATTATAATCACTATGTAGTAAGTTATATATATGGGTGTAATAGTCTCACCATAATACTGTATTTTGTGACTCATAGAACTTATTATCTTGGGTTTAGGCTTATATTTAATAAGCAGCTTATGGCATATAAATAGTAAGGCTTAATAAAGAACATCGACTTTTTGGATACGATTATGTTTATGTGTTGTCCTCCTTACATTGAGTTGATCGAAGATATAATGGACCAAAAAAGTTAACATCCTCGGATCATCGGGTCGTGTTCCAGACACCCAGTGAGCATCTAATAAATTGTACGTAGTATAGTGTTTATATGAGTGTATAAAAGATTTTTGCTTATAGCTCACCCTTACATAGCCTACCTTCATTGCCACGAAAAAATGGCCAGCAAAAAATTTGAGCTTTTTAGATACTGTGAAATATAGCTCTTAAGCCCTAATATTATTTGCTTTTACCGCAAAAAGACAACTTTGAATAGAGTACTTCTCTTATTTTAGTTTAGCTTAAGTAAATAGATAGCATATGCCCCTATAACTATCACACGGCGTTTAATACATCATACTCTTAAGCGCTGGATCATGTTCTGAGAACTACATGACAGACATCTTACATTTTTGCTAGTTACATTCATTGCAAGTTTCCATAGGTGCCTGATGGTGTTTTGATAAAGGTTTGAGGTCTAACCCTAACACGAGTACATGTTAGGCGATAATTTCTCTATGATGCAGAATTGATTAACCTGTTTTAGAGATAGATGTCAGTGGATACTCATGGGCAGTAGAAGGGTGACACAGTGACTATTGTTGGTGACTGCGGCATCAACAAATAACACAAAATTTCTAAGCTTCTCAATCAGGTTTGTATACGATGTTGACCATTTCACGTTCCGAGTCTATATCCTGAAGAATCTCAGACATGCTCATTTAATTACTTCTCTCTTGCAGAATATTAGTGAACAAGTTGCATCATACATGCGGGATCCAAGTAGAATGGTCAAAGGGATGCAGCAGAGGAGATCTGTTGTTCCTGTTTTTGGAAAAAATGCATGTCTGTAACTAGCACCGAACTAGTTCTTATTTAGTTTTACCAAAGTCTGGATTACTATATGGATTTGTACTGCGTAATTTCCATGTATAATCTTTGGTTGATGCATGATATCTCGGAGTGCCTTCAAAATTAATATGACAATAATTGGTTGAGTTGTGTGGCCAGTTGTTCTAAAAAACCCTCGTTGGTTTTATTGCGAGTCATAGTATAGAGCTCTGTACACCTGCGTATAATTAGTTTATTTTTTTTGCTTATACGCCTTTTCTATGTTTATACATTCTATTATTTGCGTGCCTGGTTCTTGTTATGGTATGCCAGGTTCCCGGTTAGCAACTCTATTAAGGACGACGGTATTTGTCATAGTCCTCTTTTGTTTCTTCAAGTCCTCTATGCGTTTTAGTATTTATCAGAACATGTCGTATGACGGTGTTTCAGAACTTTGGAATGGAAACGTCAATCCTCTTTAGCTTATTTTTATTTGATTTCTTTGTAAAGGTTACATCGATGTTTTAATACACTTACTGACTTCTTGTGCTTGAAGTCTAAAGCAACATTTTACAGGCATTTTAAAAATCTAAATCAAATTATATGACACTCAGTGATGATTTGGTTTCTAAAAGTCGGTGTGTTTTGCCCCTTCATTTCATTCCAAAGGAAAATGCACTTGACACGATACCCTGTGGATCAAGAGACAAACCTTTACCTTGATCTAAATTTTACTTTTACTCCCTAATCTTTATCTAGATATATGCATTTGCTCTGTTTATTTATTTTGTGTTTCTTGATTAGGATTAGAAATTTGATTAATTGTGTGATCCTGAAATCTAACTCGACTGATCTCTGAGTTCTATCGGGACAATTTACTACGAGAGTTTTTTGAGACTGTTGATGCTAGGATCATCTTGGTAAGAAACCGAGTTTGTATTATGAAAAATTGTTGTGTCTTCACTGTATTAGAGGCTTCTATTTTGTTTCATTATCAACTAGGTGCCCATTTATTATAAATATTAATGCTCCGGCCAATAATCAAGGTATTTGGATGTTTTCCACTGTCTTTGGTTTTTTTACAGAGAGCTGCATTTTATGCTTTGAAGAGACTCTACAATAACTCATAAAAACGCGCAAATTGTCGATAGACAGTGATTGCCTATAAGCCGTAAGATCAGGGTAAGTGATGACATAATATACCACTCAGGGAAACTTTGTTTGGTCGGGTCTCGCAATTTTCCGCTAAAATGATATTCTCAGCATGATGCACTATAAATGTTTAATTTTTCCATTAATCACATATTCAGTCCAAAAAGATGTAGTAATTTGATCGATTTTTGGTTTTAGTTCGTTTATTACAACGGAAATCGAAGTCCGTAAAAGTGCTGATTAGGGGGTAAAAATTTGCAGGGGGATTGTGTCACATCTAGGTTTAGAAATAATTTGACGGATCTGTTATTAAACACTTTTTATACTCTGGGTTACATTGATGCGAACAGTGGATAGTTCTATATTCTTTGAAAGAAATATTGCAGTAATCATCTATTCTGAGAAGATAGTGAACTTTCATGGATACCTGACCCGCCTACTTAGCGGTCCATGGCCCCCAAGTTATTATGAGAACTTTGTTTGGACCATCAAAGCCAGAAACTCTGCTTCAGTAGGACCTGAATCTCAATTTTTGATGCAACTTTTGATATAGCGTTCGGTCATTTGACGGGACTATTTGTGTGTCTGCTTTAAAACTTTTTATGGCAGATATACACTCCATAGTCCTAATATATTAAAGCAACTCCTAGGAATTTAAAGTAGACTTTATGGAATATGAGAGTAAACACTTGCATACAAATTAAGGCAATAACTCGCAGAGCGTAGGGATTCAGTTATTATATTGAGTTCGTTTTTTCAATCCGTTAGACTATGTTAATGCCACTCTAAGAATGATGGTTGGGACTGGGGATGCTCGACGGCATCTTGCTTCTTTGACATCAGCAGACTAACTTATCACCTAGAATTGTATTTCCTTCAGAAGTGCTTTTGCGAGTATCAATACATCCGGCATGGTCGACATCTGAAAAAGTTGTTAGTTCAAAGTGATAAGTGTAGAATACACATATCCGTTTGTACCTAAAATGACCCAATTAAACCTGAAACAGACAAAAAATGGCAAAAATATGCTTGTATTTGTGTTTTGTGTGTGCAGGAGGTACAGTTAATCAGAAATCCACAAGAAAAACAGTCAAAAACAAGCAAGCACGGACACGAGAATCAGAAAAGTTCAAAAAGAAGCCAAAGGATCAAAGCCGAAGCCAGAAAAGCCAAGCCTCAATCAAAGTCAGTCAAAGATGGTCAATAAAAGTCAACAAAACCCAAAACCCTAGCCCATGTCCTTTTATAACAACCACAAGGGCTGTTTTGCTATAATCGAAAAAGTTTATTTATAACTAGAAAGAGAGGAACGAAGAGAAGGAGCACAATGTGCAAAATCCCCAAACTACAACAGTTTTAATGTCGAAATAAGGCGCATAGTTACTGTTCACCTTTCTTCCCGTTTCACCATCCAACGGTAAATCAAAGTGGGTTTTCCATATTTAAAGGGTGCTTTTAGGTCAATTCATGTGCCCACTAACACAAAATGAAGGGAACAAATCAGTCTTTATCAAAGGATTATTATCCTCTCCAATCTAAAGGCACGTTAAGATAGCGAATGGAGTAAGCACAATGGAATGTGATTTTTGCACTATAAAATACCTCAAAAAGGAAGCATAAAAGTCTAATCAATGGAATGAACACTCTTGCTGGCAAATTTCAGGAGTCCACAGCTTGATCAAACGGTATAAATGAAGCTCAAAATGATTGAAGATAATGAATTGGTTGAGTATTGAAGATTGGAGAGCAGGGGCAAGAGATCCCTAGAACGCTTCTTTCAGCACTATCAAAAAGGCCTCACATCTCAATACAAGGGAGGGATCTAGAGTTTTTTTGAGTAATTTAGTCTAGAGTTAAATTTTGTCATTTTTCTTCTTAACTGTATTTTCCTTAAAAATTTTTTGTAATTCTCCTTCCAAAGTAATGTAATCAGTAAACTTTTATTTAATGATATTTAGTTTATTCATTCTTAAGCTCTCTTTTTTTCTTGTTATTCTAAAGCTGATTTAATAAGCCAAAATGTCTCAATAAATAGCTAATAAGCTCCTTTTAAGGTCTTTCGTCTATAAGCTGAATAGAGCTATTTGAATTCAGTATTGAATCTTATAACCTTAAATCAGTTTAATCTATCATGGACTTATTTGGATTAGAGCTTTTGGAGGGGATCTTAACTTGAACAAGAGATCACCAAGGACTTTTACACTAGCTTATTATTTAGCTAGGGAGCTTGTAGCTGCTTTATTGGTCCTCTTAGATTTAGCTAGAGGAGTGTTGTTAGTCGTTTCTCTTTCATTTCCTTTAATTCTTGCTCTAAAATAAGCGATTTCATTGCTTTCTATATTTGATCTGCTTATTTGCTTATTCTCTATGCTTTATTAGTGCTTATTGTGTTTTATCTAGCTATATCATCTTAGTTGTTTATCTGTTTCAATTTCTTAGTTTAAATCATAAGATTTTTCATACTTGATTTGTCTTTAAAAAACCTCTAAAAACCCAAAAAATATAGTAAAGAAATAGCTTAAGTCTTTAGATTATTACTTATTCATGTTGTTAAATCAGCTTATTAAATGTTGTTTTAATCTGTTAGTGTCTGGTATTAAGCACTTGTTTTTATAGATTTAAAGAGTTGTAGCTTAATCATAAAAGTCTTATGTTCTTAAAAGGTTGTTTTTTGGCTTTAGTGTGATTGACCTCTAAAAGTCAAAATTATTTGTGCAATTTGCTTGAACTTTGTTTTTACACTCTATTTGAGTGTGTCTTAGTGCAGGAATTCCCTTAGGAAACCTGCACTCTTGGTTTACATTTGTGCAAAGGGCACCAGTACTAACAAAAAAGTTAGTACTGCTGGTATCTTTACCCACTACAGTACTAACTAACCAAGTTAGTTACTGCCTTTCACAAAGTCTAATCTGCCACCTTTGTTAATCTTTTGTTGAGTAAAAGTTAGGATTTAGAATCTTTAAATTCAAGATATAAGTAATCCTAGATATAGTTAATATGGTTTAGGTTTTTAATTTTTAATTTACTGTTATTTTCTTAGATTATTCCCAGCTGTTTAAAAAACTGGAACTTTGCTTAGCGAGTTCTAAGTTAGTTAGTACTGTGATATTCAAATCCGCTAATTCAACCAGTAATTGTAGGATTTAATAGCTTTATTCTTGTTAGCATTTTTTTGAGTTTAGTTATAGCTTAATATAGTAATTAAGTTTAGATTTCATTTTCTAGCTTATTACATAGCTTATTGTTGCCTTGGTTCTTGTCAAAAAGTTTTAAAAAGCCAAAAACGTACTTAGAATTTTAAGGTTTTTTAATAAAATTGTTAATTAGCTTATGGCCTAGTTTTTATAGATAGATTATAAGTAGTTTAATAAGTCCTTAAAGTTTTAGAGTCTAGTTTAGTTTTTTTTAAGTTTCTAGCTTAATTCTATTTTGTGCTATCTTGCTTATTTTCTGAGTTTGCTTAGTTCATGCTCAATTTCAGTAGTTTAAAAGCACTTCTAGGAAGTGGTTTTTTTTTTTAAGTTTTTTTAAATTTCTTTGCATTTACACGCCCGTGTCGATGTTAATCAACATTTTTAGGTACGTAAATGTTATCGATTCCAAGAGACATGTCAAGAAGATTCTTTTTGGAAATTTTTTTGATTTTTTTGATTTTGTATTTTCTTTTTGAAATTTTATATTTTTGTATTTGGTTTTATAAGTTTTATATTTTTGTATTTTGCTTTTTTTTTCAAAAATATTTACAAGTCAATGTTTGAAGAATATATCAAGCAGATTCATTTGCCAGAACCTTCAGCTCTGCTAGAGTCAAACATCTCATACCAATTCGTCTGACAAGATATTGAAACCTATCTTCGGGTAAGGCTTTAGTAAACATATCAGCTAATTGGTTGAAAACATACCAATTATACTGTTTTCAACCTATTCGTTTATTGTTTTCAACCTATTCGTAAACCTATCTTCTGTCAGAAGATAGGCTTTAGAATACAATTCAATTATACTATTTTCAACCTATTCGTTTACTGTATTTTGTCAGAAGATAGGCTTTAGAATACAATTCAATTATACTGTTTCCAACCTATTCGTTGATAAAAAAGATATCGAGCATGGATGTGCTTGGTATGGGAGTTTTGCACGGGATTGCATGAGATTGCTATGGCTGACTGAGAGTCGCAATACGACAGTATTTTGTTGTAGTTGAAGCCATAATCCTTAAGATGTGTCCTCATCCATATTACTTGAGCATAACTTGCAGATAACGCCACGTACTCTACCTCTGCTGATGACATTGTAGTACAGTCCTGCTTCTTTGACATCCAGCTGACTAATTTATCACATAGGAACTGCATTCCTCCAGAAGTGCTTTTACGCGTATCAAGACATCCGGCATGGTCGGCATCTGAAAAAGCTGTTAGTTCAAAGCCAGAATCCTTCGGATACCAGAGTCCCATGTTAATGGTACCCCTTAAGTATCGAAAGATCCTTTTAACCTCTTTGAGGTGTTTTTCAGTCGTCTTGCTTGATAACGTGCACAATAACATACTTCTTGCACTATGTCTAGTCTACTAGATGTCAGATACATGAGTGATCTGATTTTACTATAGTAGTCAATTTGGTCTACGAGTTTTCTATTCAAGTATGCATCTAATTTAGGTTTCATGGCCATTGGTGTACCAATGCTTTGACCTTTTTCCATACCATGTTTTTTAAGTATCTCTAAAGCGTACTTGGCCTGATTGATAAAGATACCTTTTGGGGATTGGTGGATCTGAAGTCCTAAAAATAATTTCATTTCCCCCATTAAGGACATCTCAAATCTACTGTGCATTAATTTTTCAAATCTTTAGAAAATTTAGGGTTTGTAGACCCAAAAATAATGTCATCGACGTAAATTTGCACAAGTAGAATGTCCTCCCCGTATTTTATCGTGAATAGAGTCGGGTCAATTGTACCTTTAGTAAAACCTTTGGACATCAGGAAATTTGAGAGTTCATCATACCATGCTCTTGGAGCTTGTTTCAATCCATATAGAGCTTTCCTTAGACGGTAAAACTTTGTCTGGATTATCTGGATCAACGAATCCGTCTGGTTGTGCAAATAAAAACAAAAACCAATCCTCCTTCAATAGACCATTAAAAAATCCATTTCAACGACCATCAGATAAAGTGAAAAGACCTTGTGTGCAGCATCAGCGACAAAAATCCTAACAAGCCTCAAGCGAGCAACTGGAGGTAACAAACGATTCTTAGAAATTAATACCTTACCCTCGTCCTTAGCATAAACCTTTAGCTACAAGATCAGGGCTTTGTTGCGAATACAGTTGGTCTTCATCCTTTTTTTTCCATAAACCACTTTAGCTCGATTACGTCTTAGCCAAAGGGTTTGTCAACGAGTTTCCAAACTTGGAGTGTGTCAAACTGATGAAGCTCTTCCTTCATTGCTTCTCATCCATGCAGAATCAGCCAATGCCTTCCTTAATGTTTTATTTCGGTTTCACTGTACTCACGGTGATGTCGAACTACACATTTCAGGATCGGTTTGTAAGTTTGTCATCTTGTTTGTACTAGGCTTGGATGGATTTCCACGTAAACTTGAGTTAAACGGGTGATCTTATTCCATCGTATTCATAATCATGTGGTTTGATTTAAAGGTATGCATATTTGAATTACCATAATTGCGCGAGGAAGACTCAGCAACTTCTTATACCGGTGTACAGAAAGGATTGGTAAATTCATGTTCTGTATTGTCTGCTTGATTATCGTTGTTTTCCTCAGCATGAACTTTTGTAGGAGTTGAGGGTTCTGGATGTAGGGTGAATATTCCTATGAAGTTATGTGTCTTGTTGAGTAGAATATGTCGAGGAGAAAGAAGAAATGTGTACACGTAAGTACCCGTATCAAAAAATTCACATACAAAGGACCACAAAGAAGATCCCACTCTTGATTGTGATGAGTTGTTTGTATCACTGAAGGAGAAACCATTTTGTAGTTTTGAGGAAACGGGGTCAGATTTTCATAATCTTCGCCATTTTTCGTTGAGGAAACGAGGCTAAGTGTCATTAGCAACAGACGTCTTAGACATCTCTTTGATCTCATCAAATCTGAGATGTATGGATTCAACTATTAATCTTGTTCTCTTGTTGTAAACTCTGTATCCCTTTGACTGAGTGAAGTATCCCACCAGAATGCATGGATCCCCTTTTTTCTTACACATTTTATCTAAATTTTTAAAACCATCTCTGGTTAAGGTAACAAGTTGCAACCAAAGATGTTAAAGATGTTTAATTGAAGGTTTCCTATCATTGATGATGTCATAAGCCATTTTCTCATGTGTTAGGATTATTATAGATCTGTTTTGAGTATAGCATGCAGTTGCAATTGCTTCATCCCAAAAGAACAAAGGGAGTTTAGAAGCTGAAAGCATCGTTCGAGCAGCCTCAACCAGAGTATGGTTTCATCTTTCGACAATGCCGTTCTGTTCAGGTGTTCGAGGAGTAGAAGTTTGATGCTCAATTCCTTCCAATTTAAAGAATGCATTGAGTGTCTTGTTTAAGAACTCAGTGCCTCTGCATTTCGAACAGAAATTACTGAGGCTTGAAGATTTCTTTGGATCATCGTGAGAAAATCTTTTAAAACTTCTGGTGTTTCATCCTTGGAACATAGAAAGAGAGTCCAAGTGTATCTAGAATAGTCGTCTACAATTACCAGAATATATTTCTTCCCATTTATGCTAGCAACCCGCATTGGAACACATAAGTTTATGTAAAGCAAATTTAGCCGTCTTTTTGAACTTGGAACAGCCTTTGTTCTTGAATGAACTTCTTTTTGCTTACTCACATCACTAGAATAAACAAGTTGATTCCTTGACATACTTCATTTTGGTAAACCAATCACGACATCCTTCCTTTGAAAGCAAGTTGATGTATACAAAGTTAAGATAAGAAAGTCTTCGATGCCATAACCGCGCCTGAGTTTGGTGAGGTTTTCCGCCATGAGACAGATTGGAGTTGATGAAGTAGTTTCATTGAAGGGAAATTGTATAGAGATCAGATCCACGGTTACCGGTGAGTACATCGTTTCCCTAAAGATCTCTAATAAAACACGTAGATTTTCGGAAAGCAACCTCCAAATCCGCATCACAAAATTGACCAACCTAGAAGAGATTGTGATTGAGGCCTTCGACGTAATAAACCCTGTTGATCATAATATTTCCTTGAACCAGATCTCCATAACCAAGAATTGGAGCAAATTGATCATTGCTAAAACGAACGGTACCCAGATACTTTTTAACAAAATTACACAGCAGTATTAGATTGCCTGTCATGTGCTTTGTGCATCCAGAGTCAACAATGAATAGGATGAGTTAAACAATCTGCAAGAGAATTAGACGACGATGGAATATTTGATTAATTGGATCCTAAAGTATTTGTAAGTTTCAAGACATTAGCTATCCCTAGATGCATTAACGATGGTAAAACAAATCTCTTTGCACATTCTCATTCCTAACTTTAGGCACCCATTTCGTGTTTGTCTTAGGAACCCATTTATATCCTGATGGGCATTGTTGTTCTATCCACCATTTCCATGCCTTACTAGTTTTCTCATACAACATCCTATAGTAACTCTTGGATTTCTGAGTAGTGGATTCTGATGCAACTTTTTTCTTATGGGGTGTTGCAACAGATTTGTTCGTTAACTTTTGGGTTTCTATACTAATACAACTAACTTTAGGCTTCTTAGTTCTAAGCATTCACATCATTCAAATATTTAAACACAAGCATCATGATTCGAATTAAACACACATTTTCCACAAGTAGCACAAACAACATTAACATCCGAAGTTCTAGATTTTAAACAGTCATTACCTCACAGTTACAGACTTTGTTTTATTAGAACACTAAGAAATCCTATGGTGTGGGTCTTCTACTGTCAGTCTTGTAATCCTTCAAATGACTATTTGATTGGCATGGACCTTATCTTTTCATTTGGAATTACTTATGTAGAGGTAGACACGCGAGGATTAGTATTCCTAGAAGTCTGAGGCAACTGTGGTGCTCTAGTTTGTGTTGTCCTAGTGTTAATTCGATACATGCCTGGTTTAATCACATTTGTGTTTCTTTACACTTGCGTTGTTGTTGGCAATTTCTTTCCTGTGTAGTGACTATTTTTGATAAACCTTCTGACTCATTAGTTTTTGGAACTGACTTTTTCGTTGAAAAGTTTTTCCTCTCAAGAGAGTCTGAAAAAGGAGCCGGTTTTTTCCCTAAAACGATGGTTTTGAAATCCTTGTTAGCATTAGGTTGTCGAACAACAGATGGTTTATTCAAACTTAGTTTTTCCAAGATTTTCCTTTGCATTTTTCAATGAGTTTCTTTAACTCACTTATGGAAATGTTCTTGTCTTGCAATTGAGCTTTCAAATCTTGTATCTCAAGATATTGTTCCACGTTCTTTTTGAAATACATTTGACGCTTTTTCTTTGCAAAACCGTGTTCATTTTTTCATTTGTTCTTGACATTGTTGTAAACTGAGTTCAAGAGAAATCGAGTGTTTTTCTAATTTAGCAAAACTTTGTAAAAGCTCTGTATAAACCTCTTTACTAAAAAATTCAGTTTGTTTCGAAAGCTTTTGTGCAAGACATTCACATTCTTTGACTTTATGAAGATATAAGCATTGTAATTCAGTGTGCGCAATCAGATAACGAATGCAAATAAGAACAAATAACATCATTAGACACACATTCTTGCAAGAGCATATCATACATGTTTGAAAATTCTGCTTTATCAGATTCAAGTTTGTCAATTCATTTTCATGGATTCAACATACTTAACTCAGCATGCAATTTCATTCTTATTTTCATGAACAAATGCTAAACTATCATTCTGATCTAAGGGCACTAGGCATCAAACTTGTCAGACTCAGTATTTCCAAACTTTAGCGGTTTGGGGCAACAAAAAATGATCTCTAAATGTTTTCACCCAAGCTTGATTGACAGAGTTTTCTCTAAGATGATTTATGTTATTCGTCATGACATTATACGCTTGTCTACTTTTGCTTATTGATTTGGAAACTGGTAAGAAATCGATGTTTTTGAAAATATTTGGTTTTGTTTTCACAAAAGATTTTCTCCACATTTTCTTCCTTACTTCATTTGCGTGAAGCCAACTATATTTGAATATTCCTGGGTTGGGTTTAAAAATTCATAAAGACTATTTAACTTGTGTAATCATAGGGTGTTATCCCACCCCCCAACTAAGTCTTTATATATTATTCTCGACTCTCTCTTTTTTAAGAGTCAGGTCTCTTTCCCTATCGTGACGAGTTTGTTTTACTATGGGGGGGGGGGGAGGATCAGATTGGTCATGTAAGGATCTCATACAAACATGGTTTCTCATATTGAGCCTTTTTGAGGTACATTGGATTAGCAAAGGTAGGTCTTCCATTAAATGTAGGGCATTTGGGTGCTAACATATGAATGGTTTGGATTGATTGACACCTTTTGTAAACAATTTCATTCAAAAACTTTAATTGGTTTTCCATTGAAATCATTTTGTCAATATCTTTTTCTTCCTTAAGTTTCAAATCCGTTATTACCTTAGTTCTCACAAAGTCCTTGACAAGACCTTCGTAATGTGACTTGTTAAAAGACTCTGTTTGACTAATTCATCGTGTTTCTCTTTGACAACAGAAATTTTGTAGGCTTTAACTTTTAAACCTTCTTTTATGTCAATTCGTTTTTGAGCAAATGACCTAAGAGTACATTTAACTTACGTTCAAGATTGTCATAGTCAACTGTAGCGTCAGTAAAGGCCGGTACCTCTCAACTCAGTCTTTTTTTGTTTTTGAAGTGCAACTAAACAACTATCCCGAATACTATTAGACTCCCCCAGGGTTCTACTAGTCTCTTCAAGAGTAGATTTGCACTCTTTCAATTCTTGAGTCAATGATGCGTTTGCTTTCTTTAATCTTTAATTGCTTTTTTGAATCTTTTATTTTTTATCGACATCAAGTTTAAATTTGCAATTAATTAAGCAAGCGTTAACACGCTCATCATCACATCTACAATCATTGGTCAAATTTTTTCCCTTGAAAAAAAAAATATCATTATCACACATATCCAGTGAATCAGGAATGACATTAATATCAACCGTTTCCACTACACATGTGTTACTAATGGATTCAGATTGCTCAGAATGTTGTATTTCATTGGCAAACACACTATATCTAGTATCGTATTGTACCTGTTCTAATGGCTCAGAATCAGTGCCTAATAATGCATTAAGGAAAACCTCCTGGGAATCTTTTTCCCTATAGATAAAGTCTTCCAATTCTTGTTCATCAATCTCTTCATCCGTGTCTGCTAGCCAGTCAGATTGTTCTGCTTTAAGTTGAACACCTTTCTCAGCTTGTTTACACAGCAACATCTTTTCCTTGTGATACATGGAGTCTTTAACCCGTTTTGGCTTCATGTATTCCTTAGAAAAATGCCAAATTCCTTGCAGTTAAAACACTGTATCCCAGACGCTGCACCACTTGTCCCACCTACAGTTCCTAGCCCAGCAATAGTTTATTTAATCCTCAATGATTCCCAAACTGTCCAGACTAATTATCCTTCTTGTATCTTGGGTAGGTAAATCCCATCTCTTATCTTCTGAGTTTTGAGGAATTCTGAGGTATTTTTGGTAGGTTTGTAGAGTTTCTTAAAGTACTTTTGCAATGGAAGAGCCAAATTTTTCTACATTTCCTTATCCTTCTGAGCTTGTTCAGGATCACTGTCTTCTTCAGAAGCGGACTCAGATGGAGGTGTGATTGGCTTGACACTCTTTGCCTTTGTGTCTTGTAGTTGCATTTGATCTGGTTGGAAGTGATGTTCTTGATGTTGGTGCATATGATTTGTAAGACTTTAATGTTTGATAATATTGATCTTGATATGGTTGAGCAGTAGCAACAAGTGCTAATGGGTTAGCTTTCTTGGCTATTCTTTCAGCACGGAGTTCATTAACTTCCTTTTGATATTGTTTCAGAATGTCAAAGAACTTGTGATATGAAACTTCATCCAACTTGTGTTGTTGCTTGACAATTGTTACAAACCTTGACCATTCTGGTTGAAGTTGTTGAAGAAATTGAACATTGACTTGCATTTTATCAACTGTCAAATTGTTTCTGATCATTTCATTCATCAGCTTGTAAAACCGAGAGTAGTATGACTTTATTGATTCTCCATCGTGAGGTGAATTTTTCAAATTCCCAAAATAAGTTTGTCTTGACATCTTGAATGTTGAGGGATTCACCTTGTTGTAGCCTTTCAATAGCTTCCCACATTTCATGAGCTGTATTGCACGCATCAACAGTGGAGTATATTTCATCTCCAATTCCAGTCAATATCATATGAATCGCTTCCTTTTCTGATTCAAAATGAGCTTTGTTTGCAGGAGACATGTTCAGGATTGTCCTAACAATCGTGATTTCAGGAGAATTATCTGTTGCATGTCGATCAACAGTGTATTAACGACAGTAGAAGGGGGGGGGGGGGGAAATTTTGTAAGGACCTTCGAGAATGCATTTCCTTAAGCATCACCGATTGGTTTTTGTATCAAGTACCGTAAAAATGTGGATCACCATGTGCATATCTGCCTGTTCAAGCCTGGTGGAAGTAACGATCCCTTGAACCAGCTGCCAGAAGGTTTGTTATGCTTTTGACTGTCAGTTATAAAAGTAGTGATTAGGAGTTGTCATCATGATGAATGATTTTTAAATTATGAAGTGAAAATGATTTGTAGAACTTAAGTATGATCGATGTTTTGTTGTGGTTTTGTCTGAAGTTACAGGTTCCGATTAACAATTCGATAAACAAATCCGTAACAAAATTCGTTAACAAAATCCATTAGAACAAAATCGGTAACATATTCGAGTAGAACAAATCTCGATTTCTTCCCGAGTTTGTCAATTTCATACAAGTGTTGCTCGATATCTCGAATGAAACTGAATGTCCTGACAAAAGGATCCCGAACAAGGCAAAATGTCGATATTGTATCTCGAACAAACTTCTCGGACAAGTCTTCGTAGCAAATTCGATCAAAGTTACAAATTGAAATGATCTAACAAATTACCTATTACAAAATTCGATTAACCTTAAACAAATTTGGTGAAAGTAATACAATTTCGATATAGAAAAAAAAATTAAAACTCAACAATCGTCCTACACTAGAATCGAACTTATGACCACACGGATGAATAGTGTAACACACCACATCAAACCAACTGAGCTAGAGAGTTCTTTGTGCCTTTTTCTTCAAAATTCGATATATATACTGTAATTTCGATGTCCTTTATTCTTTTTCAAATTTCAGAGTAAAACAAAAATAAGACGAATAATGTCACGCAAGAGAATTGAACCTGTAACTTTTAAAATAATAACATAGCAAAGCCATCTAAACCAACTGTGCTAGGCTCTTTTTATGTTAATATTTTCAAAAGTCGGTATATGTACTATCTTAAGCCAAAAACAAATTCAGAAGTACTAAGTAATCTTAAACTCGGTAAACATAAAACTAAAAAAATGGTTCTATAGGATTCGAACCCTCGACATGAGCGTTTGAAACACAACACAAGTTTGCCAACCAACTGAGCTGGTACAACTTAGTGTTTAATTCCTCCGAGTTTGAAATTTAAACAAAATCGATTGTAGTATATTTTGGAAATTACAAATTCGGTTTGTACTTTTTCTCGGTAAACCCTTTTTATTTTCTTCCGAAAATGGTAGAAAGCATAAAATTTAAAAACTAACAAGAATAAAAATGAATCTTAATACCTCCTAAAACTTAGACAAGATAAAACCTTGAATGGAAAGGAGAATCAAAATATTTTAAAACTTGTAAAAAAAATCGAACCCAAAAAAATGTAAAAAAAACCACACAAACACGACTAAATAATATCCCAATGGCGATTGATACCAAATGTCGGAACCCAATAATCACTTCACTTCATATTTGGATACAAGAAAATAAGAATGAGGAAATGAATGGGAAGAATTTTAGAGAGGAAACAAGTGAAAGAGAAAGTAGAGAGAAAATGAGATGGTTGATTTACTTGCACAAAATACAAATGAGACTAACACCCTCTCCACACTTGGAGAGGGGTATTTATAATTGCACCACTTGGCTTTATAATGGCCGAATGGTGTTAGACTTGGGTCGGGCTCGAAATTACAATAGACCTTAGTCCACAACGTATACAATATTAGATTAAATGAGCCCGATTCCCGTTCTAGCCTATTACAACATATAATAAATAAATAAAGACCGAGACCTAATATTCTTAATGAACGAACTTCCGTGTTCGACTCAATATTTGAGGCTAACAATTGAGATAACATTCGAACAAGATGACTCAAAATTCTGCTCAATCCTAACTTCAATTCTATCGCGTTCTAACTCTAACCGAATACATCAAAACGCATCTAATCTATCCCCAATCAATCCTAATTAGTCCAATATCCTTTAATTACATATTTTATAAGAACCCTAATTCCATCATTTTATTATTACATGAATTAAAAAGAAAATTAAAACAATTAAAGTTTATGAACATACCTAAAACCTTCGATTAATTAACACGATAAAAAAAATCTTTTTTTTCTTTTCTTCTTGGGTTCGACCGGATATAAAAAAAATAGGGAGGAGGCTTTGTATTTATAGTGTTTGCAAAAAGAGTTTGGATAATTACCTAATTAGAATTGTAGTTGGAATAACATTGGTTTTCTTCCCTTCTTTTTCTCCTCCATCCGGCATAACAAACACCCCTAATATATTTTTTTATTTATTTTTTAATTATTATTAATTACACATTCAACCCTTAATTTTGATATTTTTATAAAAACCCTTTATTCTACCTTTTAAACCTTTTAAATTAAAAATAAATTAAATAACTATAAATAAAATTCATTTCTAATTTTATTTTACTAACTTAATAAAACTAAGTTTAAATTTCTAAACTAAACTTTTAATTTTACTAACTACTAATACTTAAAGATATAAATACGTATACATATACATATAAATACATACACACATAGAATTATACCATCATTTTCATTGTCACTAAAATGTGAACAAAATAAAATGCCCATAACAACCATAAACTCAATCACAATGAGACGATCATGCTCTATGGATTGGTAGCCAAACTCACATAAGATCGCATAAACACATAATTATATAGCACATAATGATGCTCAAGTCAATACTAATGGTTTGACTAACCTGTTCAAAGCACAGTTGTCACAGTATCTCCTCCTTAGGGAAATATCGTCCCGAGATTTTACTACTAGATTCACCAGCATTAGCAACAAACAGTTGGGGATACTTAGCTTTCATATGGTCCTCGTGCTCCCATGTAAACCAGGACCACGCTTTGAATTCAACGCCTTTAACAATCAAAATCTTACTACGTTTTAAAGTCTTAACCTCACGGTCCATTATTTCTACGGGTTTCTCGACAAAATGAAGAGTTTTATCGATCTTGATCTCGTCTAATTACACATGCAAATTAGCATCTGCCAAATAATTTTTCAAATTTGACACATGGAATGTGTCGTGCACCTCACTCAATTCCTTAGGCAATCTTAACCTATAAGCCACAGGGCCAATCCTTTCAAGGATTTCAAATGGTCCTACATACCTTGGTGCCAACTTACCTTTATTTCCAAAACGCATCACGCCTTTCCAAGGCGACACTTTCAGCAACACTTGATCTCCAACCTCAAACTTTAGGGGCTTGCGCCTATTGTCAGCATAGCTTTTTTGACGATCTCTTGCCGCTTTGAGCTTCTCCTTGATCAAAACTACCTTGTCGGTTGTCTCTTGTACCAACTCAGGCCCAATCAAACTACTTTCCCTAATCTCAGCCCATAAAACGGGCGACCTACATTTCTTTACATACAATGCCTCAAACGGAGCACACTGAATGCTCGAATGGTAACTATTATTGTAAGAAAATTCTGCTAACAGTAGGTGAACATCCCAATTGCCACCAAAATCTATTACACACGCCCTTAACATATCCTCTAAAGTCTAAATCGTACGCTCACTCTGCCCATCCGTTTTAGGATGATAAGCTTTACTCATATCCAATCGCGTCCCTAAAGCGTTTTGCAATGTTTGCTAGAATCGCGATGTAAAACGTCCATCTCGATCCGAAATAATTGACACGGGAACTCCATGTTGAGCGACTATCTCATCGATGTACAACCTTGCCAGTCTCTTAGTACTATAATCCTCTCGCATTGCCAGAAAATGAACCGACTTGGTTAGCCTGTTGACTATTACCCAAATCGTATCATGCCTACTCTTCATCTTAGATAACTTGGTGATAAAATCCATGTTGATCTTATCCCACTTCCATTCAGGTATCTCAGGCTGTTGCAATAACCCCGAAGGCCTTTGATGTTCTGCCTTCACCTTAGAACAAGTTAAACATTTGCTAACATAAGTAGCAATGTCCCTCCTCATTCTCGGCCATCAGTACATATCTCAAAGATCATGGTACATCTTATTCGCTCCAGGATGTACAGAGTACCTAGTCTTATAAGCTTCGTCTATAATTATCATTCGCACACCTCCTACTAATGGAACCCATATTCGGTCTAAAAAGTATAAATTCTCGTCTTCTTTCCTTTCCATCTGTTAATCCAAGCCATGTAGCCTTTATGCAAGTACGTTCTCTTGCCTGAACACCTCGCTCTGGGCTGCTAGTATCATCCCTCTTACTCCAGAATGAATAGTCATAGACATTGCTCGTACACGTCTAGGTTTCACTCGTTCTTTCCTACTTAGTGCATCTGCCACCACACTCGCCTTACCTGAGTGGTAGCGAATCTCACACTCATAGTCACTAAATAACTCAATCCGCCTCCTTTGACGCATATTCAACTCCTTCTGATTGAATATGTGTTGAAGGCTCTTATGATCCGTATAGACGATACTCTTCGTACCATATAAATAATGCCTCCAAGTCTTAAGGGCAAACACAACAGCTCCCAATTCTAGGTCGTGCGTTGTATAATTATTCTCATGGATCTTTAGCTGTCTCGATGCATAGGCAATTACCTTACCTCTTTGCATGAGTACACAACCTAATCTTTGGTTTGATGTGTCACAATATACTACGAAATCTTCTACGCCATCAAGCAACGATAGTATTGGAGCATTACACAAATTATCTTTCAAGGTCTGAAATGCCTCTTCCTGTTCCACGTCCCACTCATACTTTTGTTTTTCTGAGTCAACGAAGTAAGAGGTTTAGCAATCTTAGAGAAATTTGCGATAAAACGTCGGTAGTAACCTGCTAACCTTAAAAATGATCGAATTTTAGATTGTGTTGTAGGAGCTTTCCAATTCTTTACCGCCTCAATCTTACTTGGATCCACGTGAATACCATCCTGGTTGACTACAGGATGAAGAAATTGCACTTCTTGTAACCAAAACTCACACTTGGAGAATATAGCATACAACTCTTCCTTCTTCAGCAATTCCAACACCAGCCTCAAATGAACCTCATGTCCATCCTTAGACTTTGAGTAGACCATAATGTCATTAATGAAAATGATGACGAACTTATCTAGGTATGGTTTGCATACCCGGTTCATCAAATCCATAAAGACTGCGGGTGCATTGGTTAATCCAAAAGGCATAACCGTAAACTCAAAGTGTCCGTATCTCGTTCGAAACGCGGTCTTTGGAATATCATCCTTATGTACTCAGAGCTGATGATAACCTGACCGAAGGTCTATCTTTGAGAAGTAGCTCGCTCCTTGCAACTGATCAAATAGGTCATCAATTCTCGGGAAAGGATAGCGATTCTTAATAGTCAACTTGTTCAACTCCCTATAATCAATACACATGCATAATGCACCATCCTTTTTCTTAACAAACAACACAGGTTCTCCCCACGAAGAATGACTTGGTCATACGAAACCCTTGTCTTGCAACTCTTGAAGTTGCGCAGGCAATTCTTGCATCTCCGAGGGCGCTAGACGATATGGAGACTTCGCAACCGGCGTCGCTCCAGGAATTAAGTCTATGCGAAACTCCACTTGTTGTTGCAGCGGCAATCCCGACAAGTACTCCGAAAACACCTCAACAAAATCTCGTACTATGGAAATATCACTCATTTTTTGTTCATCTACCTTCACGTTACTTAAGGCGTTGGCAATTCCTAGAGCGCGTTTTCCTTAGACAAGAAGTGTCTCACCACTTTCCAACGGTATCCTAACCACCTTTTCGTGGCACACTATCTCAGCCTTATGCTCAGACAGCCAATCCATCCTCACAATCACATCGAAACTCCCATGACCTAAGGGTATCAAATCTATAGTGAACAGGGAAGTTCCTAGGTTTAGTTTGCAATTACAAATAATCCTATCAACTTCTACTTTCTTACTATCTGCTACTTCTATCACATATCTAGGATTTACAAAACTAAGTTTCACATTTAGTAAAGGTGCA
>BQNB010003846.1:6281-41258 GCA_026074375.1 Tanacetum coccineum
TTGCGGATGGTAAGCCGTACCCATATCCAAACGAGTACCAAAAGCTTTCTGGAGCGACTGCCAGAAATGTGATGTAAATCTGCTATCACGGTCTGATATGATAGAGACCGGCACTCCATGCCTTGAGACCACTTCTTTCAATTAAAGTCTAGTCAATCTATCCATCGAATCAGTTTCCTTCATTGGCAAAAAGTAAACAGACTTGGTAAGACGATCAACAATCACCCAAATGGTTTCGTAACCACTTGATGTCTTAGGTAGCTTCGTGATAAAATTCATAGTGATTTTCTCCCATTTCCATTAAGGTATCTCAGGTTGTACCAACAAACCAAATGATTTTTGGTTTTCAGCCTTGACCTTTGAGCATGTCATACATTTACTGACGTAGGTGGCAATATCTTCTTTCATGTTGGGCCACCAATACAATTTCTTCAAGTCATGGTACATCTTGTCGGAACCCAGATGGATTGAATACTTTGACTTATGTGACTCGTGCATAATCAAAGCTCTTAAGTCACCGAAGCATGGTAACCAAATTCTGTTTTTCAAACATAACATTCCGTCTGCACGGGGTTCAAGTTTCTTGATCATACCCCCAAAGTCATCAGTTTTGATATTTTTTTGCTTTCCTTGCCTCGGCTTGAGCGTTTAAAATTTGCACTTGAAGATTCAAACCAATAGTCATAACTAAGGCTCGAACTTGTAATGGCTTGATCCATTCTTTTAAAGCGCCAGCTATAACATTTTCCTTTCCATGGTGATAATGAATTTGTACATATGATGGCGTCGCAACTATTAAGTCCCATGGTATTACATCGACGTTGAATGGGTGATTCAATATATTCCTTAATGGCGAGTAAACTTGTTAGCAGATTGTCCTAAGGTGACTAGTGATGCGTCTTGAATTTTTGACATAGGATTTGGTGTAAGATGATGCCAACTCTATGTGGTAAGGTGGTGTAAAGGTCTACTTAGCTACTTAGATTACTAATTCAGTTTTTCATGAAAAACACGTTTTATGGATACACGCACAAATTTTTTGCTTTTTGGGGATATAAGTAGAAAATTGATTTTGACAAAAGTTTTAAGGTGACTACTACCAGCATAGCATGGTTCTTACTGAATTAGACATAGGTGATCAGGCTATGTATAATTGAGGACTAACGATGAAGTGCTTAATTTCGTCAAACTAATGTTATGCATAAAGCAGTATCAAAATAGTTTTATAATGTGATAAATTAATTCACAAAATGGAAACAATGTAGTTTATAGGATGACAACAAAATGGTTTGCTAGATGACTGTAAGATGGTTTATAAGACAACAACTAAGTAGCTCATGGGGTGATAGTAAAATTATTTATATGATGAAAACAAAATAGTTCCATAAAGTAAAAACAAAATGAATTGTAAGATGATAGTAACGTGGTTTTTAAGATGATAGCAAAATAGTATATAAGATATCAAGAAGATAGTTCATAAGATGGTGGAAGGAAAATTGTAAAAATGATAGTAACTTTGTTTATAAAATAATGGTGAAATAGTTTTAGTTTACAAAATAATAGTTGAGTTGTTTATAAGTGATGGTAAATTGGTTTAAAAGAAAATAGCGAATCTGTTTATTTATGAGATGGAAGCAACTTAGTTCATAAAATGATAGCGAGTTATTTTATATATGATGGTAAATTTGTTTATGAAATACTAGTGAAATAGTTTATAAGTGTTAGCAAAATTTTCATAAGGTGATGGTAAAACATTTTTTTTTCATGGTAATACTACAATAGGTTATTAGGTAATAGGAAAATGGTTTATGTGATGGTAAGAACATAGCTTATAAGGTGGTATTTTACTAGTTGTTAGTAAAAAGAGTTTATAACAATAGTATATATAGTTTTTATAGCGATAGTAAAGTAGTTTATATATGAGGGTGTATTACCCGTTATGGTAAAGAGTAATTTATTATATGATAGTAAGATAAGTGTATTAGCGTTAGTGGGAATTGACTTTATAAAAGCGATTGTGGATAGTTAATAAGATGTTGTTCATTTGAGTAGTAGATAATGATTAGTAAAATAGTTTATCATGTGGTAGTGAAATGGTTTATAATGTAGTTGTAAAAATGTTTGAAGGGTTATAATAGTTTGGGGAGTGGCTTGCATAAATAAATAAGAGTTAAAGTAAAATCGACAAGGTTTTCATGACACATAAGTTTAATAGATAATTTAAATCATCCACGCGTACCACGAAATTCAAAAGAAAGTACAACATAAATTCTTATAGGAAATAGAGCCTAAGAAAGTTCCCGCTTAGGTTTCACTAGGTAATACGGGAAGGTCACTCCCTAAACATTAACATTATTTGCCATGACACTAGAGTCTCCACAAGTTTTTCCTTTCCATTGCTTGTTCACTTGGTTATGGTTATTCCTTTTTGGACAACCACCCTTGTAATGTCATAGCCTTTCACACTCATAACAGGTAACTTTAGCTTTCTGTTTTGCCACTGAGGGCCTCTGCTTCGCTCTCGGGACTGGGGTCCTACAATCTCTACTTTGATGACCAACCCGCTTGTAATTTTCACATTTTGCAGCACACAGGCTTATGTGGTAAAACTTTCACTTGTTACAAAATGGTAGATTTCCAGCAAAGGCCTTCTTGTGTCTGGCCTCGGTCAGAGTGTGCTATAATCACCCTTATGCTCTTTGTTTCTGTTGTTGGCTAGATCTTCACCGTGGTCACCTTCCCTTCCTCTTGTTGCTAGCTTTCTATAGCTACTTTGTGTCTTTCGCGTTTCGACCCGGTTCATTAAGTTGCGAGCCACGCGGGTCTTTGGCTTGTAGATATCAATCGTCTCGATAGCATTAGCCATTCGATGAGCTACAATCTGCTTGATTTCCACAAAACTCATCCATTGGTTAGTAGTTGACATTGTTTCCTAAAGATCACAAGGAAAATAATATATAATGAGATTTCATCCAAGGTAAATCACGACACACATTGAGCATAACGTATATGTAAAATGAGACCATGACACGTACTGATATAAGATAAAAACAACCATGGCATAAATAAATCAACGTCATAAAATAGCATAATCATAACCAAGAACGTAGGTTAATACTTAATACATCATTTTACATGAATAAAAGAGTACAAGTTTTTCATTAACGCTACCAACCGAGTACTACTCAAGTTTAGCAAGATACAATCCAAAAGAAGCTACAAATGACACTAATATATCTGTCTACGGACCAAGGTGCCTCTCAAGATCCCAGAAGCTAGCCTCTATGTCATCTCTAATTGACTCAATATGCTCTGGTGGTGGTGGTACTACTGCTGGTGATGGTGATGGTGATACTAATGATGGTAGTGATGGTGAAGGCAACCTGGATCTCTTACAAGATGAAGATGGTAAAAGTGCTGGTGGTGGTAAAGATGATGATGTCAAGAGTGATGGTGGTGATGATAATGATGGTATCTCTGATGAAAGTAGTGGATGACAAGTGGATGGTGATGCAGCTCTCCATCAATCGATGGCTGCTCTATAGCCTAGTGTTATAACAACCCGCAATTTTCATAAATGTAAATATCCATCTATTAAGTTAGATGATGTACAATCTATCAGTTATATATGAACTCACCTTTTTCAGGGAATTTTTTTCTCTTTATTACATTACATTACTTTGCCAATATCTCAATATGCAATATAACCTGCATAACTCAAGTTAACGGACTCAGACAACCTACGTATGGCAATCCTATCTTCATATATGTCAAGAAAACATCATAAGATATCAAGTCAATTTTATTTATATTATTATAAGGTATATCACTTCTAAAAGGTACCATTTGCAACATCATATCAAAACGGGCTTTAAACCATTATCGGATGCCCTAAACCCTAACCTCATGAAAAGGGTTAACCCCTAAAGTGAATGCACAAGCTACTAAAGCATATGTACAGGTAATATGATATCTCATTTAACATATAAAATCTCTTCAAGTCAAAGTACAAATCTCTAAAAGCTCAATGTACAAGTCATTAAGCATGATCTCTAAAATAGCCGTTTTACCTCCGTTTTCATTCTAATCCTAAATAACCAACCAAGGGCCATTATAAACTCATAAAGTAAGTTTAAAAATCATTATCTATCATTAACTTAGCAATGTGCAAGAAATCAAAGCCTAGAAAACCTTAACGAATCCAGAAAACCCTAATTATGCCCTAATTATCATTTTGACCCGTTTTCTCAATTTCAACCCATTTTAACATAAACCAATGACCAAACTTCATTGATAACCCTTAATATAAGCCTTAGGATCTGTAATCTATCATCCCTAATCAAATATATACAAATTACAAGCTAGAAAACTCAACCCGAACCCTAAATGAGCCCTAGTGAACCCGAAACCAAAACCCATTTTAACTATTTTTCTTGCAACCAAGCACCTCAATGACACAAGAAAACTTACCTCCGGCTGTTACAATCATCTCTCTTTCCAAAATAAATCTTTCATTTAAATTGTTTAAAAAATCACAAGAACTTCTTGTTCCTTCTATTGCTTAGCCGCGGCAAAGAAAGAGGGCAACACCTCACCAAAAGCTACTCCTTAGCTTATACAACTCATATAATAGCTTCTCCACATCCCCTAACTAGACCCTCTATGTGTCAAAACCAGAATCATAAGCTTTTCTTACTCCTTGCTACTTCAATAATGGGTTATAAATAGAGCATAATGTCTTCTTTTTCTTCATCCCACTTCCTCCTCTATAACCCTTCATAGAAGCAATACTTTGCTCTAATAGATCCTAAGTGATCTTAAGAAGTCTCAAGTACAGAAAGGAAGCAAAAGAAACCAAGAAACGAAGCCGGGCCTGGGAGTGTTTACTCTACTGTACGAAGCCGAATAGTCCCGCATTCTGACCTGTTCCATGCTATAAGCTATAACCTGGTTTCTCCTAAGCTTAGATTCTGTATTTAACGTCATATGTTCATATGTTCTTGCTAAAATCATAATATAAAGCTTGAACTCAAAAACCTAAGTGTTATGCCTTTTTGATCCAAAACCGTACACCCGACCTGAAAACACTAATTTCATGTTTTTACTTAAATTAGGTTAACTTGTAAAATTTTGTTATAACCTATCCTAATAAGCTATTATAATGTTAAATAAGTACTTTGATAAGTTATAAGAGAATTTGACCTTTAAAAACCAGCGTTTTCATTTTGAAACCCTAATTTGACCCGTTTTACCTTTTAACTTAACAAATCGTTAAATTAAACTTATGTTGTGTTAAATCTTCATATTTTAGTTTATTATAACTTATAAATGACTATTGAAATGTTAAATTAAGCTTGCATGGCAATTTGGACATGTTTTGTAATTATAATCCATGCAAGGGGTATATATCGTAAATTTCAGAAACTTATAACTAAAAGGACTAAAAGTGTCATTTTATCAAAGTTATAACTATAGGGGTCTATTATGTCACTTTTTAAAGTACAAGGTTTACTTGGTATATCAATAAAAGTTGAAGGACCAAAGTCGTAAAAATGCAACCCTAGGGGTCTACTTCACTTTTCAAACTTAAAGGTCTAAAATGTAACATTTTGAAAAAGTATAAAAACACATTCAAAACATTACCAGACATAACTTTAATTAACGCTTGACGTGCTTAACATTTCCAGATATTGAATAAAATGCTTAAAACTGCTTATGTTATAACTATTATATCATTCATCATTGATGTGCTTTCAAAAATCATGTCCCGGATCCATATCATACCACAATACTAGGGAGCTTCATATTAAGGAGTTTCATCTTGGTATTACATTCTGACTGAGTTGTTGGGTTTACGATTTAAAGTGCCCTAGCTCCTCAAACGTTTACTGAATGACTTCTGAATTATGATGGCCCGAACGGTGTTATGATAATTTTAATATCAAAACCGACATCAATGTAAAATCTTACATATTCAATCAAACTAAGACTTGACATATATTAACCCAGGTTGTCTGTGATTGCCGTGACGAAGCCGTTACTATTCATTTCATATACATTGCTATCAATTTCCCTATAACTGTTCAGGTGAGTTCATAGCCTCGCATTTCAATATTTCAAATGTTTTATAAACCCGCGAGGGGGATACATGCTATAAACATGAATGCAATTATTTCTGTATGCTATTTCAATTTACTATTGCCTAAGTAACTGCTTTGCCTTTAAGTCCCCATAATCATGAACCGTTAATTACTCTCCGTAGTAAGCGCGAATGATGTGAATAGATCTATTTGGGCTGGACTCCCCGTTGGTGTACCCAGTTACGTGTAACTAATTGCACATCATTAGAAATCACGCGGGTATTTTGGCAAAGGTACCCGCAGGGGCTATAACGTATCACCATACCCTAAGGCTTTGGATTCATGAGCTAATGGCAATAATAAATATGTTTTCAATACTGGGTGTATATCAACGTAACCTAAATATCGCATTTGCATTCAAATTATATTACTTAAACCTATGGATTTCACTCAACCTTTGTGTTGACTTTTTAGCATGTTTTATCTCAGGTAACTAATGGCACGGAGTGGCGAGGACATGAAGATGGAAAAACCGTTATCATTCAAACTTTATTGTATAGATTTTGGGAACCTCTCGTTTGTAAAAACTCTGAAGAAATAATGAATGATAACTTATTTTCATAAACGACTCTTTTTGATTCGTTTTCTATGATTATGACTGTTGTACCTTGAAGTAATACCCCAGATTAGCTTCCGCTGCTATATGTAAAAATGGGGGTGTTACAGATTTGGTATCAAGAGCCAACGTTATAGAGAACAAGGTTAAAACCTTAACTATAACTACTTTTCTTTTTCCATCCAAGAAAGTCCTCCGTGCCGCTATATCTCCCGGAATGGTATGTAAAGTTACATAACTATTATATTACTAAATAAATAACTTATGTTATTTACTGCTGGGTTGTTAAGCAGAACGATGTCTTCCCCCGACCATCCTACTGCCAATTTGGAGGATGCCTTTTCTTCCAATTTCCCAAACTATGTTCCCCCGGCTTCTCCGGATTATGTCCCGACCTCTCCAGGGAAAACTTACTCCAGTGCTTCCAATTCATTTGGAATTGTCCCGCTAACTTCACCGACCCTTTCGTTATTTCCCGATGATCCTTACATGAAAGCCTTACAAGCTTTCTATACTGAAAAGTCACCAATCCCGTCTCCAATTATCATACCACCTAAAACTTAAGAATTCTTTCTCCTAGAAGGACTACTTTCACCAATGCAGTTATCTCCATCTGCCCCATCCCAACCTCAAGCTCTTGAGATTGGTGAAACTTCTCGGAAATCAGCTATCAAACGTCATGAAGAGCAAATTCAGGGTATCCAAGGTTATCTAGAAGAAATCCCTCTTGAACGTTTTGAACAGATTGAAAACGACATCGAAGGTCTCGGTAAAGGAACAATAATCATCCAAGTTGTTCTAATATAAAGGCAATCCCGTTTCATACCTTGTTGCTTTTCCTTCTTTATTGCATCTCATCATTCATCCATTGTACCTTGAAATAATACCCCAGATTAGCTTTCGCTGCTATATGTAAAAATGGGGGTGTTACACTATGACACACGAATTCTGTCACTAAACTTCCCTTGACTTACATTAACAACCTTTTCCATTTTTCGTACCTGAAATCAAGTTAATTAGTTTATACAAGCGTGCACTCCACACCTCCGAACTCGTATTATAACGTAACTTGAAATCCATTTGGTCTCGGATAAATCACCATTACACAAAAATGATTGATGACACTAAAATCACCAACAGATTGTGCGTAAGATCGAATCGAAGACTGAAAATGAGAAAATGGTGAACCGATGACCGGACCGAAATATGTTCGGTTCGGTCCACGGTCTATAATGTTTGGCCCTACTCATGTATATTAAGCTAATACAAGTACAAACTTCTTGTTTAGTTAAAAATATGAATTCTAAAATGTTATTAACTACTCAAAGATGCCAAATCTATGTTTATGTTTAATTATAAAATAAGGCTTTTTATGATTTTGGTTTGTATTTGATATTGAGTTTACTCATTTGGTCACTCATGGTTGAATTTCAGATATTAGGCATAAAGGAACATATTGGCAGCATTAACACTATCCATGTCACTAAAAGTAAAAGAATTGAAAGGTACTCTTATTTACTTATAACTTTTTTGATTTGTTATCAAGTCATATCGCCAATATTTACGTAGCGTTTGGTATGCATGAATCAAAGCTGAAATGGAATGAATTATTACAGTGAAATGAAAATATTTTGTTTGTTTTGAGTTTTTAATGGAATGGTTTATTCATTGGTTCATTTCATTACGTCTTTAACCACCAATTTCATTATATAGTCACCTCCTAGTTTTTTTTCATTCCATTACGACATGAAATTATATTTTGTCATATTTCATTTATCTCATTCCTTTCCAACATTAGTTGCATCATCTCTACTACTTTATAAAGCATTTAGCCAATTTCTAAAATTCGAATTACTTAAAATTTTAAGTAAAAAAGATTATCTCTTTGGGAAAGTTTATACATACATGTATTTAAAAGCCTTTAAAAAACAACCAATTTAAAATTTAAAAGTTACAAGTGAAAATTCAAGTGTCTTCATGTACAATTAATTATAAGTTACATCTGAAACTTTAAGTGTTTTTGATTCAATGTTTGTAACGGCCTTGCATATTGTAACAACCCATTTAATACAAAGAGTCCATTTCAAGCTGCCTTCTTCTTGCCCTCACATATAAAACACCAAACACACATAGAGACACACCACATATCCACAACACCAACCAATTATTTTTTGCAATTCTTTCATTTCTTTCTTCCATTTTTTTTTTTTCTCTAACCTAACACAACCACCAATGAGCAACTGCCTGGAAAACCTTTAATTCCAAGAAAGTGGAAAAAACAATCAGTTTTTTTATTAATGAAAACCCGTAACCCAAGGGAAAAAATTTCAATTGGAAGTGATATTGCCAAAAATAACTAGACCGGTAAAAGGTTTTATATTTCCTTCCAGAACATTTTTTTAAAAAAGTTTTTTTATATTATTTTGTCCAAACTTTTATTTCAAAAATTTGTTATTTTTTTTTAATCCTTTTTTTTTTTTCCCCGTCATTATTAAAACCCGTGTGTTTTATTTCCTCAGTTTCTTCAATAAATAGGATAAAACGGTGAAGTGGAACAAATGACCACCATGGAAACCCTACCCACTAAACATCTCGCTCACTAAAAAAAACCAGTTTGCCGCTGCAAATTTACCCGAAATTGTGGTATATCTTTTTTTCCAGTGGTTTTATTTAATGTAAGTCGAGTTTTTTGGTTTTTTTTTTTTTGGGTTTTTTCTTTATTTGATGGTTTTTTTTTTTTCGGTTTTATCCCAAAGAAAAACTTGGTAAAATTCTTACTACTTAAATCTATACTATTTTTTTGTTGTGGACTATTTTTAGTTTTTTATTAGGAAGGTTTTTTTTTTAAAAATTCCATGCTTTCTTAAAACTTGCTTGTTTATTGACGAACCAATTCAATACCCATTTTTATAACCCAATTTGTTAACAGTCCATATTTTAATCTAAATCAATTCCCCTTAAACAGCCTCCCCTTTAACTTAAATTATTAAAAAAACGGGTAACTTGCTAAAAAATCAATTAACTATCAATAAATGATTTTAATTTTAAAAATGTGGAATAAAACTAGTATTATATATAATATAAATTTTTCAACACAAACCAATTTTCCATATCTTCCCCGCTCCAAATTTGTTTTTTTTTTAACAGTAAAAAAAAAAATGAATCCCAAAAATTGAATGTTTTTTTTTTTAACTTTCCCAAGATGAAGGACATTCAAATGTTTTACATATAAATTTGGCCTATTTTCAAGTGTTGAAGTAAAATTTTGGATATATCCCTTTTGGAATCTTTTACTTCGTTTAGTGTCCCCCCCCCCCCCCCCCGTTGTTACTTACTAGCAAAGTAAAAAAACCTAAACCTCTATCCCATATCTAAAAAGAATGGTTTTTACCCCTTTTTTTTTTAAAGAAGAATCCCTCAACCTTTTAACATTAAAATTTTCCTTTGTAAAATCCTTTTAATGTTTAAAGACAATAAAACCCTCAAACCTTTGGGATTTTTTGGGAAAAGATGCATTTAAATGGCCTTAACACTTTTTAAACCCAAGTTTATGGCTTAAGAAAAATGGCCTCGCAATTGTAAGAAGGGGTAATTTTTACATTGTGAATGAGAAAATTTTATATAATATAACATATTATAAAATAAACATATACACATTTTTTAATTATTTATTTACCTTTTTAAATGCATAAGCCTCCCCCCTTGAATATTTCATGATTTGGAAAATTAATGAAAAAAAATTTGGAGAAGAGTTGTTACAATGAACCCATTGGTATAAAAAAATAAAAATTTTAATTATTATTTTAATAAAGTAAAATGTTTAACGTCCTTTTTTGTTTTTTATTATAGATTCCCAAAAAGTTTTAAAGGAATTTTAAAGAGGTTTTTTATTTCTCAATTAGGCCCTTGTCAACGATTGAAATGAAAATGTTGGAAAAATAAGTTTTTTTTATTTTTTTGTAAAAACCACAAAACGAAAAGATTTTTGCCCCCTTCCAAGCTACTCTTTTGGTGATAACCAAAATGATCCCCCTTTCACTTTTCCCTATGTCAAATGTCCCTAAAAAGAATTTTTTGGGATAAAAGATATTTCAACTAATGAATGCAAATTATTAATAAGTTTTGAAAACATTTTTTTTTTTGTGTTTTAATGTCCCAAATCCAACAAATTTTTTTTTCATTTCATATTTACGTTTATATCTTTTTAAAATTTTATGTTTTAAAATATGCTACCCCGTTTATGAATACCCCTTCCTCTTTTAATTTTTTTTTTGAACCTTAAAAAAAATTGATATATTTTTGATTGTTTAAAATAGTTTTTTGCATTCGGTATTGATTTTTTATAGTTTATTTTTTTTTTAATAAAAAAAAATTTTTTTTTCATTATTTTTTTCCCGTAAAAAAAGTTATTTGTTTTTTAGAAAAAAAAACATATTAAAAGAAACAGCCCGTTTGCGGCCAACAAAAATTAATTTTTTAGTTTACCGGGTAACTCCCCCGTCCTAAAATCTCCAAACCTATTGTTTTTTTTTTTTCCAAATTTATTTTATTTAACATAGATAACCCTAAAAGTTTTTTTTGTTTTGTTTTAGAAATTAAATTTTTTTAACCTTTTTTGAAACGATTAGCAAAATACTTTTTGGGCCAAAAAAAAACAATTTGTTTTGTTTGATTTTTGTTTCCAAAATTAAATCTTTACTATCTTTTTAAACAAACTAAATAACCATTAAAATTTTTTTTATTTTATTAAATTTTATTTAGTTGTTTAGTTTTAATTTATATAACTTTGGTGAACTTTTAATAAAATTTTGGGGGCCCCTTGTAAACCTTTTTTTTTTTTTTATTTTAGACTTTGGACTAAATAAAATACCTTTAACATATTTAGAAGTAACTTTATTTGTCGATTTTTTCAATTATATTTCGTCACAACTAAAATAATAGATTCATGGAGACAAAAATAAATGAAAAAAACAATTTTGTTCACCCCACCAAAAAATTTAGTCCCCCCCACCCCGGGTTTAACATGTCCCCGTCCGTTATTACACACGTAACCATTGTTTTAATTTTGAATTGTTTTTAAAAGATGATATTTTATGCTAATCTCTTTAATTGATACCTTATATTTATTTGGAATGTGAAAAATAGCTTAAA
Source organism: Tanacetum coccineum (assembly GCA_026074375.1). Taxonomy (NCBI): domain Eukaryota; kingdom Viridiplantae; phylum Streptophyta; class Magnoliopsida; order Asterales; family Asteraceae; genus Tanacetum; species Tanacetum coccineum. The sequence goes on from BQNB010003846.1 coordinate 18,129, forward strand.
GGCACCTGTAAAAATAGTCTTTTTTTTTTAATAATTAATTTTGTATATTAAAAGTTGTCCATTTTTTTTTTTTCCGTAAATTTTATTTTTGTTTTTAAAAATCATGTAAAAATAATAAAACATTTTGCTGCTTCGCACACAAAATTTTAGTTACTGGGTAAACCCCCGCCGCCCGCATTGCAACGGGTAACCCGGCTAGTAAAAAAAACCAAAAACAAACATAACGTTAAAAAAAAATATATTTCCCCCCACCCTCAACCAATGGCAAACCAAATAAATATTGTGGGACAAACGAAAATGTAATGAAAACTCCCCGTTTCAATTACTAAGTATTTTTCAATTTTTTTTTCCATTATACATCCGTTTGAGATTACAAATATACAAATTTTCCCCTTTTTTTACTAGTTTTTTTTCCCCCATTATGTCCTGGTTTGCCCGTTTTTCGATTATACCTTTATCAATATATAATTTTCCACTATATGGGGTTGGATGGAATGGATATGAGTTTTTTTAAGGGTATTAAATTTTTTTGATACTATCCGTTTATATTGGTTTTTTTATTAATAAAGTTATGGGAAAATCAAATTTTTTGGAAAGTTTTAAACACATCATTTTTTCAAATCTGCCAAAGACTACCAAACAACAAATAAATCGAATTTTTTTTTTATCCTATAAATTTTTTTTTTTTTTTTTTCCGGTAACCACTTTAATTGGGGTAAAATATATGTAAAACCCAAAAAATTTATGGTCCCCCCCCCTAACCAATCTTTCCCATATTCATCTTCCAACAATTTTTTTATAAGAGAACCGCTTTTTACTCCCTAAAAATTAATTTTTGGATTTATAAAGAGAAAAAAAAATCCACATCTTTAATTATTTTGTATATTTTTTCAAACATCAAAACTTTTATGTTTCATTTTTTTTTTTTCCCATATGGTTTTGTGGTTCTAAAGAAGGAGGTTTTTTTTTTGAAATGGAAAAGCTGGATCATTAGGATTTTTTTTTTTTTCCTAAGGTTTTTCTGGATCCGGCCCGAGAAGGCCGTCCCCACACCTGACCTTTTTAATAAAAACTTGGGCTTATCTCTGCTATTTATGCGGAGGGCTCCCGGGATTTTTTAGTTATTTTTTTTTTCCCTCAAAGTGGAAGCCATGAAATCGCGAATTCTTTCCCCTTTGTTTCCCTCTTTCCTTTTGAAGAGGGGAACGGCCCCAATGAAACCGAAGGTTTAGCAGGACGAGGTTAGCGTCTATTAATATGGTAATACACCTTGCCATCTTCTATTACTTGGGTGCAAAACATTTGTGGATCCATGCCCAAACTACACAACAAAAAAGCGTAATTCAATGATTTATTTTAAAAAAAACAACTTAAATAATATTAACAGTGATTAAGCTAAATATGAATCATATAATCAGCCAGATGTCAGTATACGATCTTGACAAGAATAAAGGGCTTGTTTGGTATGAATATATAGGAATGAGGAATGGAAATCAAAGGCATACACACTGTTTGTTTGAATAACGAGGATATAGTTGACAGTTTATGTTATTGACAGTGAGTAGTTTATAAGTTTCCACCAAAATAGTTTCTATAGATGACAGGAAAAAGGTTTATATAGAAATATAGCGGAATGGTTTTGAAGATTAATAGCAAAATGGTTTGGAAGGCGCTAGTGGAACGTCTTATATTAATGATAGCAAAATAGTTTATAGGGTGACGACGTAACAGTTTATAAGATGGTAACAAAATGCTTTTATAGAATGGTAGTAAAATGGTTAATACGCTGTCAGCAAAATGGTTCGCAGACTGATGGTAAAATAGTTTATAAAATGTCTATAAAATAGTTTATGAGGTGACGTAGAATGGTTTATAAATGATAGTGAAATGGTTTATAAGGTGTTGAAATAAACAAGAAGCTATCAGCTAAACGGTTTGTAAGCTGGCGGTAAAATAGTTTATAACGCGACAACTACTATGTTTATAAGAAGACACTAAAATAGTTCATAGGATAACGTCTTATTAGTCTATAACAGTTAGTTAGTTTATAAAATATATAGTGAAATGGTTGTAAGACGGTAATATATTTGAGGGAGTATCTTACAAAAATTATTGAGAATTGAGTGTAACTAACAATCACCATGAACAAAAATGATTAGAGGGTTTAGAAACATCATCAATACCACGAAATTATAGGGGATGTACTAGTGTTAAAACTCTTAGGGTTACGGTCTTCTAAGTTATTTAGTTCTCTAGGCACGATAGGAAATCTCTCTTTAAGTATCAACATTATCTTTGACGACCTTGGAGTTCTCGCGAGCTTTTACTTTCCAAATATGGTTCGCACGGTTCAGATTTGGACAATCACTCTTGTAATGTCCTGATTTTCCACACTCATAATAGGTATTTCAGGTTTCTAATTTGCCACTGCGGCCTCTAAGTTGTTACTAAAACGGGTTTCCTACAATCTCTACTCGTATGGCCAACTCTTCTTGTAGTTATTGCACTCAACTGAGAAGATAGTGCAGATTATAATGGTTTGACTGCTCGGAATGCCGTCAGAAAAGTTATGCGGATGTTAGACGCAACACCGAATGGAATTTCAAGTGGGTGACATAGGACATGTTTAAGGTTAATCGCCTTGGAAGGGCGTTAAAAGTAATTCGCTTTGGGAAATGTGGCAAGCTGAGTCCCACGGTACATTGGGTCCATCAATCATAGAAAGATTAGTCCGTAGCATACAAGTTGGAGCTTCCTGATAAACCCGTGGAATGGGAATTCATAACACATTCCATGTTTCGAATCTCAGAAATGTTAGCAGGATGAAAACTGGTTATCCCCTCTTGAAGAGATCCAACTCGACGTCAAATTGCACTTTATTGTGGAACCAAGTAGAAATTCATTGGATCGCGAAGTGAAGCAGCTCATGAAAAGTCGAATTCTTTGTCAAGGTACCGATGGAATTCTAGAAGTGTCCGGTAATACACTTGCGGAGAGAGAAGATTTCTTCAAAAGAATATTACCCGCATCTTTTTCGAGTAATAAGAAGACAAGATTGAGGAATCGAGACCGGGGACGACGCTCCCTTTAAGGGAGGGGAGGGGATGTAACATTCGTATTTAAGGTCATACTTTTTACTCGTGATTTAGTTTCTATTTTATTTTTTTAGCGAGTTATTAATTTTACGTTTACACGACTTTAGTAAGATTTTCAATTTTTTGCTTTGCGGTAAGCCGTATTCAGATAAATCTCTATTCCGTCTTAGCACTCTTTAAGTTCGATTAATAATCTCCTAATATCCCCCGATGATTATAATTTTCCTCATTTTCATTTTCCGTTGTGATTCGCGTTTACGAAAATTCTTGCTAAAACTCGCGTTTTTACCTTAAACCTAACCTTTTTCTTAATAAAACTTACACTATACTTTAATAAAAACCTATAACTAAAAATCAAAAAAAATAATATTTTTTTCCCAAACCCTAGGCCAATGGCCGGTTTGTTCTATCCCACACACAAACACAAAACCACTTTACACTTTTCTATAAACTCATTATCACTTTCCAATTCTCTATACATGCAAGTAACCCTTTCATTTCTCCCATTTTCAAAATCTCTCTTCCCTTCTTCTCTTCCCCATTCCTGCCGATTCTAGATTTCCAAAACACACCACCATCGCACCGCCTCCCCTTCCCCCCCCCCCTTCCCCACTCCTCTCTTATACTTTCCACCCCAATCACCTTCCCCCCCTCCACCCCTTCCCCTTGTTCCCTCCCCCACCATCACCACCACCATCACACAAATTTTTCCTACTCATTTTTATCCTCCTAACACCATCTATAAGTCTCTTGTAAAGTTTTGGATGTATTTCTGAGATTTGAGAAAGTTTAGGCTTGATTTCTTGGTTTTCTTGAGGATTTTGATTGGGTTTTTGGATAGTAGAGTTTATCATCATAAGAGAAAGGTTAGAAGATTGTTAATCTTGTGTTACTTTGGTTCGAATTCAGCCAACACAAGAGAAGGGTGTTCTTGTTTGATTCACTAGCCTAAATCTTTCATTTAGTAAGCCCTAATCTCCTTTTTATTTGTTTTACCTTTTTATTTCTTATTTTCTTTAATTTTAATCCATGAAAATGGATGTTTAAGTTCTGTAAATATATATGTGATTATGATCTTGAGGGTGTTTTAGATTAGTTATGGCATTGGGTTAGGTCTTAGATAATTAAAATGATGTTTAAAAAGGTTTTGAGTGAAATATGGGACTGTTTGAAAACGTAGCAAAAAACGTGTGAATTTAAAAAATTATTTAGCTGGGACTATGATTAAATTTAATGGTGGAAAGATTTACATGTCTTTTCTTTGCATCATGGATGTAGGATGCTCAACCAATCCTTTGGATGAGTGATTATGGCCAAAACAAGGCATTTTAAGTCCGTTTTTGGTTATTTTAGCTCGTTTTTAAAGGTAAAAGGTATGTGTAATTAAACACATACCAATTAGGACTCGACATCTAGCTTAGTGTCAGAAAAGAAAGTAAGCGACGTGTAAACGGTTTTCCTCGCCTAAAGGGAGCTTGTTGACATAGTGAAATCTCGAGTGGAGTACTCGGGAAGTGGAGTAGGAAAGAAGAGGTGCTTCGTTGCTGAACCACTATAAATCTTGGTGTCTTGGTTTGATCGTTTCTTTCTCTATCTCTTTATTGTTATTACTTACTTAGTTCATTATATTAGATATTTAGTTATGATTCATATTGTTGATTGATTGACATATAACTCAAATCTAACAATTTTCTAAGCAAAGTTTTAAAACAACAAAAAACCAATTAGGATGTACAATAGTGTCAATAAGAACCGACCATGGTAGAGAATTTGATAACGAAGTGCAATTTGGAGAGTTTTGTAATGTATTGTATTTTAAAGCTTGGATCGATCTATGTATTCCGACAAATATCTATAAGGGCAATCTATGCAAAGACCGTCACTTTTTGAAAGTGATAGTTTTATTTATTGGAAAAATAGATTCGAGACAAATGTTAAATCAAAAGATCTAGATCTTTGGCATGTTATATTAAAATGGGATTTTCACCTATTATTTAAATCCGAAACCAACTTGATAAGTTGTCCCTTTTGAAAACAAACCGATATCTCTTAAAAGAAGGCTTGTCGAAAAACATAAAGCAAATGGTATTTAACAATGCTTTGCCTGAAAAGAATATGAACGAATTTGCTTCAGGTGTGCAATACGGCAAAAAAATTTGGAAAACTTTGTTAATCAAACCATTAAAGTAATAACTAATTCGAAAGATAATAAGATCGACCTTTTGGTTCAACAATATGAACAATTCGTCATCTCCGAAGACGAATCTATAGATAGTGTATTTGCTAGATTTAATACTATTATCACTAGTCTTAAAGCTTTTGATGAAGGTTATTCTAGTAAGAACTACGTAAGGAAGTTTCTTAGGGATCTACATCCTAAATGGAGAGCAAAATTCACGGCGATTGAAGAGTCGAAAGACTTAACATCACTATCTTTCTTGATGACCATTGGAAACCTCAAAGTCCCATGAGATGAATTCATCAAGAAAGATTCTGAAAATAGTCAAAGCAAAAGTTGAAAAGGGAAATCCTCTTAGCTTAAAAGCTAAGAAAAGAATCTAGTGATAAAGTGTGTACGACTTCCCGGTAGTGAGAGAGAAGAGTACGCCAGGCGGTAAAGACTTCAAGAAGTTCTTTAAGAGAAGTGGTAGAGTCGTAAGAACCAACCACGGAACTACAAAAAGAACCTTTCAAACAAGTATAGACACAAAAACGTTAAAAGTGAAAGGAAGTGCTTAGATGCGGAGATCCGAAATCATCTTATTGGATATGTCAAAAGCCGACCGAGAGACAATACCAAGAGCAATCGTTGGAGGTTCTTGAGTGATAGCGTTGAAAGAATGAAGAAAAGATCCAAGACGAGACAGTCTTGTAGTTCAAGCACCAAATGAGGTATGTTCCGAATCTCTTATTTATGAAGAAAACTCATCAATGTGATGATCTAAACTTTAGAACAATGAATATGAAAAATTATGCAAATGAGTTTAAAGATAATCACGTAAGAACAAAAGGTTAAAGCTATTAGAAATAGTCTAGAAAATGAGCTTAGAGAATTAAAAGATAAATTATCCATACTCGAGAAAAACAAGGGAGTTGATCTCGATTGTGCAAAGTGTCATACACTTAAAATTGAAAATGAAAAGCTCAAAGAAGAATCTACTAGATTAAACAAATTTAAAAAGAGTACACATTGCTTGAATGAAATGTTAAGTAATCAAAAACCCTCCGGTGATAAATTAGGTTTGGTGGTTTAATTCATTTGAAGCATCATCTAGTAGAACTAAGGAAATAAAATTATGGGCGGCCCCCTTAATGTTCAGGCGGCCCCCAAAATAAATATGGGACCGCCACCAGCAACTTCTGGTTCTGAGAGAAGTGTGTCTTTTCAAAAATCCATTTTGGGTCCTAGACCAAAACACATAATTGTAAACAAAGTCAAAATTCATGTGGCTAGTGATAATGAAGTCAAACAATTTTATAAACCATTGACAAAGCCCGGAGTTGGATTTTCAAAAACCAATTTTAGATCAAAAACTCCACCTCCTAGAAGAGTCAATAATAATTATTCTCGTCCTAAAACACCGCAACCAAAAAGACATGTTGGTCGACAAAACCAACCTCATGGCTTTCACGTAAGTTGGAACAACTTTCCACGTCAAAGTTACATGCCATGGGAAATGTGTCTTCTGTTCTCACACCCCAACCAATTGCATCAAATGCAAGGGATGTTTGGCACTAACAACTTTGGACCCATGAGATATTGGGGACCAAATGTTTGAGTTATTGTCTTATATAAATAGATATGCCTTGGAGTCGACTTGGAGCCCGACGAATAAATCAAGGATAGTGGATGCTCCAAGCACATGACGGGCAATCGAAAGCTCTTCTCCACTTACAAGGCATACAATGGAGGTAACGTCATTTTTTGTTTGTAATCTTCGCGGTAACATCATTGGCAAAGGTACGATTTCTAGATGACTCTCTCAAATAGGATAATGTATAACATGTTGATAATTTTAGGATTTAACTTGCTAATATAGAATAAATATGTAATAGAAAAAATTGTAGAGTAACTTTTTCTGAACATGATTAGTGAAATCACTAAGTACGATAAAGTCAAAGGTATATGTATTAGAAAAAGGCTCTTATGTTATTGAAATTAGGAATAAGCCAAAAGAAAAATATGTCTACGCAACGATTGATTAAAACTCACAGTTGAGGCATAGGAGATTTGGGTCCATCGCAAATATGCGTCTCATTCAATCGTTAGTCTCTAAAGAATTAGTTAGAAACTTGCATAAGCTTAGGTTTGATCAACACTTTTGTGATGCTTGCAAAATTGGCAAACAAGCTCACGTTAGTCACAAAGCTAAGAACATAGTCTCAACGACTAGATGCTTAGAACTTCTCTACATGGATATTTTTGGTCCATCCACGTACGAGTACAGAGTGAAACCGCTACACCTTAGTCATAGTAGTGACTACTCTAGGTATATCTTAGACTAGATTTCTTAAGAATAACACCGAAGCTTTCAATCAATACCGAAATATTTATTAAGAAAAACCAAAACCAATTAGGAGTCGCAATTAGACCGGCCATGTTGTATGGGTCAGAGTGCTGGCCTATTACGAAAGCCCTTGCTAAGAGGGTGGAGGTAGCGGAATTAAGAATGCTAAGGTGGACTTGTGGTAAGACTTTGCTTGACATGATCCCAAATGGAGTCTATAGAGCATAACTTAAAGTCGAGACGATCATCAACAAGATGAGAGAAGGATTGTTGAGGTGGTTCGGACATATCTAGAGAAGACCATAGCCAGCACCAGTTAGGAGAGTCGAAGATCTGGTGGTAGACGGCTTAAGGAGAAGGGTTAGATCTAAACTTAGGTGGGTAGATAGAATTAAGCAGGACATGAAGGAGATTCTCTTGTCCGAGGACATGACCTCTGATAGGAACGAGTGGAGAGCTAGAATTAGGATTGATGGTTAGGGGGTCGACTTTTGGTCGGCTTTTCTTGTTGCCTTGTGGCCTTGCTGTGTTGCGGTTTTTAGTTCTTTTTTCTTCCTCTGCTCCCCTTTTTTAGTTGGTTTTAGTTGTTGTCGGCTTTTCTTGTGTGTGCTTTACTTGCCTTGTCTTTTGCGTCTTTTCTTGTTTGGCCTTTTGCGTTTTTCGTCTGATAGGGTAGAGAGCTGGGCAAGTTTTTGATTAGGAGGTTAGATGAAGGGTGTAGAGGGTGGGTTTTGTCCTGGTTTGGTTTGCTTTCTGTCTGCCTTGACTGCTTTAGTCGTGTTGTGTTCCCTGCTTCCCCCTGTCTTTGGCTTGGTTCGGTGCTTGTGTGCTTCCGTAGTTGCCTGCCCGTTTTGCTGCTGCTTTAATGTTTATAAATTTTACCTGGTGCCTCTATGTGCTTTTTGCTCTTTTGCTTTGTTTTGCCTCCTCGTTTCTTGCTTTGCCTGCTACCGTGTCAGTATGCTTGCTTTGTGCTTTGCGTTGGTGCTTTTTTTTGTTCCGTGCCTCTCTGGCCTGTTTGCTTGTTTTCAGTGCTGGTGTGCTTTCATGTTTTGTCAGTATTGTGCTTGTGTGCTTTCATGTTTTGTATGTATGGCCTGCTTGTATGTTGCTGCTTTCTTTTGGTAATGCTGCTGCTTTCTTTTGGTAGGGCCTTTAGGCCTTTTTAGGCTAGTTTGCCCTTCTTTAGTGGTAAATTTCTTGGTGTCTCAATATGCTTTTTCTTTTGTGCTTATGCTCGTTTGCTCTTTGTATGCATGCTCGTCTTTGTCATATGTTCGCTTTTCATGTATGCCTGCTCGTTTCTTGCTTTGCCTTATCCCGTGTAGTATGCTTGTTTTGTGCCTGTGTGCTTTGCGTTGTTGCTTTTGCTTCGCCTGATATGTGCCTTTACTTGCTTTTTATATCTTGCTCCTGTATATTCGCCTGCCTTGTTTCCTCGCTTTATCATACTTTCAAAAAAAATTATAATTTAAAAAAAATCAAAAAATAAATAAATAATGGCTTTCTTTCTCTCTCTCTTCCTCCCTCCCTCTCTCTCTCTCTCTCTCTCTCTCTCATGTCTCTTAGCCGGAGGTCAACCCGGAAGCAGTCTCCTTACCCGTCAAGGGTAGGGGTATGATCTGTCTACATCTCACCTCCCCCATACCCTGCCTAGGCGAGATTGGGTATCATTGTTGTTGTTGTTGTAGATTTAGTTACTTTTTATAACCATAATTATTCAAAATACCACTTGAAACTAATTTTTTCTTAATATTAAGAACATGCAAAACATTACACAAGGAAACAATCTTTCTATAACTAAATCTAAGATCTACACAACGACGTCCAATCACTATGGACTAACAACGTTGTTTCCCTTTGGCTTGTCACTATCTAGCGCCATGAGGGACTCCTTAATGCGTAGATGACTGCCCAACTCAACAAGAGTTAACTCCTCCTTCTTATGTTTCAAGGTATGCTTGAAATCTTTTCAAGAAGGAAGGAGTTTATCAATGATACAATAGACCTGAATAGCCTCATCCATGTTCATTTTACGTTGTGTAAATCTACCAAGTATACCAAGAAGTTCATTGTATTATTCCATAACTGGTCTTGAATTAGTCATTTTGTAATTTGTGAAATTACTTACAAGGAACTTCTTACTTGATGCATCCTCAGCCATATATTTGGCCTCCAAGGATTCCCATAGTTCTTTTCTAGATTCAACATTTTGGTAAATATAAAATAAAGGATCAGACATACCTGTTGAGGTAAATTTACGTGGGCCACTTAGGCTTGGTAAAATTACTTCAGCGGTAATGAATATTGAGATCAGCTTGGTTCCTCCGAAGCTTAGTCCCTCGTCTCCTAGCTGAAAATAAGAAAGAACACTGTTAGCTCGCCTTGGGGTGTGAATCTGAGACCAACTCCGACGTAATAGTAAGTATAGTGATATGAGATAAATGCGGAGAATATTAAAGTATGGTTCGGAGTAGGTGTTGTGTTTCGTCTTGGGGAAATGAGCCCTCCCTGTATACTATTTTGGGATCCACTACAAGACATAACCGTAGGGTTCTCTCTTGGTATGATCTGCTAGCTACGTGTCATTCCAATGACTGTACCTTTTTCGAATTGTCCTTAGGTACCGCTGCGCTAGGAAGGAGCTAATAACTCCGGACCTGACATGTCCTTCGACACACCAGCTTCTTTGGAATTCTAGTGATGACTCCGGACCTAACTTGTCCTTCGACAAGTCAGCATCTCCGAAGCGTTTGTTTAGTTTAGCCCGTTTTAGTTTGGCAGAAACATCTAAGCTAGATCTATCCTTTAGATGGTTCAGGGGAGACTATACCTCATCATGTCCTCCTAGTCTAGTATGAATGTCACTAAGGTTTTCGTGCTAGACTCATTAAGTTGTGATTAAGAGTTAAAAGTCTCCTTTTACTTATTTGAATACGTGGATCGTCCTTCTCCACTAGATAAGTGTTCACGCATCATCATCATAGCGATCCTTCCTCTGAGCTATTGGTTAGGCCTACGTCATGCTTGCGTTATAACGGTTGATTTTCTCAGAGCCCTATAAATAGCCTTTCCTTTTTTTCATATTTTTACCTTTTTTATTTTTTACCCGTACCGCTGCATTTCTTCCTTTTTGCTTCAAGGTCCGGTTGCTTGCCGTTGCGTATCTTTTTTGAAAGTAGGTACTTTCTCTCTCCCTTTTTTTCCTATTTTCGCGCCATGTCTAAATATGATATGAAAACCCGTATTTGTACACTTTCTAAGAATGATTTAAAATATTTGGTGAAGACTTATCGTATACCCCTAGATCTTCATCCTCGCTTGCCTGATCCTGGGTTTAATGATCGTCTTTCCTGGTATTTTATATGCCATTTTACCTGAGTTTCTCCAGTTTTTCGGTATTCGTATCCCTTTTTCAACCCTCCTTTTATCTGTCCTTAAGTATTTCAAGGTACATATTTCGCAACTGGTTCCTCTAGGTTTGAATAAGGTGGTATCGTTTAAGGTTGTATGTCGGGACCTAAATATTGTTCCCACCGTTACTTTGTTCCGCGTGTTTCAATGTCTTTTCAAACAAGGAGATTGGTTTTCTTTTTCCAAACGTTGCAATGTGGAGGATGTTTGTATAGACGATGGCCCTTCTAGCCTAAAGAAGTGGAAGGATAAGTTTTTCTTGATAGATCGTAGAGCCATTCCCGACTATCTAACATGGAGACATTCTTGTTCGTGTGTTTCTGATGATCTTCCTACTGATGGCTATGATCGGAATGATGTGGAGCGATTATGTGCTCGTTTAATTTGTCTTCGTGAGATGAGGGAGGAGGTGCTTGTTCGTTCTGGATTGAGTTTTGTGTGGTTTAATAAAGAATGTGATCCAGTTTTTCAAAGGATTGATGACAATGCTGGTAGGCTAGGGGGTTATAATTTGTATTCCTTATTTATTGTTCCTTTTGCTATGTGTTGATTGATGTTTTGCCTTTTATGCAGAGATGAGCATCTATGATTTTATGACTCTTCCTTCTTGGAGTGATGCTAAGGTTGTTGAAGAATCCCATCGCCTCTCTTTGCCACTGCTAGAGCGTGTTCCATCGCATACTACTGCGCCGGCAGCGGAAGGTGCCATTATTCTGTTGCTTACCCTAGATGAGATTGATGCTTCTCTGGCGGACTCATGCCTTGCTAAGAAGTCAAAGGGTCCTTCTTAGGCTAGGGTTCGTTCAACTTCGGATACTACCAAATGTTAATACAAATAATGTCTAAAAACGTTATTTATATTTTTTGACCTCTTGATGTTTTGATAATAACAAAATGTGAAAGCGTTTACGATAAAATTAAACGTTTATAAATTACTAATCGTAAAATTTCATTTCTATGATTAATCACTTAAGGTATGGATAAACAAATCATTAAACATGATTAGTGATCAAGAAAATATTTTTTGTCCTAAACCTTACATTTTTACAAAAGTGTATTTTACAAAAATATAAACACAAAATAATTATTTATAAAAGAAATGTTTTATTAAATTAATTAATTTAAAATCAGTTTTTCCCCCCAAAATGGAAGGTTCTAAAACAGATAACACCTTCCCCACAAAAAGACAAAAAGGGGAGCGTAATCTACGGCGGCCCCCTTATATATTAGGGACCGCCGCCAGTACAACGGCTCTTTTTGTCTCCTATAAATACTGGGCCACCCTATCTGAAAAATAGAACCACTTGCCACGAATTTTTTTTAGATCTGTTATTCTCTCTTCTTCCTTTCTTTCTAAAACACATATCTTGATCACTAACATATCTTGATCTTGTTTTCAAGTGATTAATTCTTTCTTCCTCCCTTCTTCTTCTTCTTCTAATCAAGTGCAAGAGAAGAACAATCGTATTCTTCTACATACAATTTGTTATCAAGTGATCTCTCTCTTCCTCCTCAAGATCACATATCTTCATTACATTTACTTTGTGTTGTTGTGTAAATTGGATTGAGTGTAGATCTAATAGTGTAAATTGTGTATTGGTGTGATTTGGATTGTGTGTCAATCCAAGGGTATATATCTTGTGAGTGTATAAAGACTTTGTGAAGTCTTAGATTGGTTCTAGCTAAGATTAGGACTCGACATCTAGCTTAGTGTCGGAAAAGAAAGTAAGCGATGTGTAAACGGTTTTCTCCGCCTAAATGAAGCTTGTTGACATAGTGAAATCTCGAGTGGAGTACTCGGGGAGTGGAGTAGGAACGAAGAGGTGCTTCATTGCCGAACCACTATAAATCTTGGTGTCTTGGTTTGATCGTTTCTTTCTCTATTTCTTTAGTGTTATTGTTTACTTAGTTCATTATATTAGATATTTTAGTTATGATTCATATTGTTGATTGATTGACATATAACTCAAATCTAACAATTTTCTAAGCAAAGTTTTAAAATGACAAATTAACCAGTAAACTATTTAACCCCCCTTCTAGTTTCCTACAACAAGCTTAAGGAATTTGATCTATTAAAGTGGGACCAACAAGTGGTATCAGAGCTTGTTGCTTTGAGAAACTTTGCTAGAAGATATGGATCAAGATTCTGCACACATGGTGGCTGCATCCAAAGTTCCCATGCTCAAACCGGGTGAGTTTGAGTTATGGAGGATGAGGATTGAACAATACATCCAGATGATAGACTATGCACTATAGGAAGTCATAGAGAATGGTGCAACCTTACCAAAAACAGCAGTTGTGGAAGGTGTTGAAAAAGTGATGCCTATTACATCTGCTGAAGATAAGGCTCAGAGAAGATTAGAAGTGAAGGCTAGAAGTACTTTAATGATGAGCATTCCCAATGAACATCAATTAAAGTTTAACTCTATAAAAGATGCTAAGCTATTGCTGGAAGCTGTAGAAAAGAGATTTGTTGGGAATGCAGCTACTAAGAAGACTCAAAGAAATCTCTTAAAGCAGCAATATGAAAACTTCACTGCTCCAAGCTCAGAGATTCTTGATCAAACCTTTGATAGGCTTCAAAAGCTTGTGAGTCAGTTGGAGCTTTTGGATGAAAAACTTTCACAAGAAGATGTTAATCAAAAGTTATTAAGAAGCTTGTCACCTGAGTAGAACACACATGCTGTTGTGTGGAGGAATAAAGCTGAGTTAGAAACAATGAGCATGGATGATCTCTATGACAACCTCAAGGTGTATGAACCAAAAGTCAAAGGGATGTCTAGCTCAAGTTCAAGCACACAGAACATGACTTTTGTGTCCTCTTCAAATAACAACACTAGCAGCTCTAATGAAGCAGTTAATGATGCTCATGAAGTTACTTGATGCCTTCTTCATCAAAGCAGCTTTTTCACCTGCTTCCATGTCTACGGGTGATGTCTAATGCAGCATCACATCCTTGATGTACCATTAAAGCACGCATCTTTATTTGCCATAACCCGAAGTCATTCTTCCATCGGAATATTTCAATGTATCTCAAACCTAGTTATCGAACAGCCATTCTTCTTTAACCTTGCTAAAAACCCTGTCAAGTTGTTTCTAAACCAACTTTACCGACAAGCCTCACAAGCCGTGTGCAATATACCCGTTGTTGCTAAAACCCTTCTTGCAAATCGAATTAATTAGAATAACCCTAAACCCTCGATCCCGAACAAGCAAACCCGATCGTTAACTTGAAACCCAAGCGAACCACGATCGAAACTTGAACCACAAGAAGAAGAAAAGAAAAAAAACCCGCAACAACACAACCTTCGAACTTATCGAATTAAAAAAAATCTTAAAGTCGTAATGGTTATATTCAAAAGATGTACTTGATATTTTATAATAATAAAAATTAAGACTTCCCTTATCACTTTGTATTCACGTGCCACAGAAAGAAAAAACAATGGATTACCTTTTTGTTTTAATTTTCTTTGTCACTGGTCTATGGCCATCTTGAATCTACAATCGCCCCTCGCGTAAAGACCTGGCTACAAACTTCTCGATCAGAAACCAAAAACGAACCTCCGAAACCCTCGAACAACTAGAAAAACCTCGATCGTACGCACGAACCGACAAACTTCGATGACCACAATAAACCTATGGCTCTTGATACCACTTGTGAGACATCCTAGGCCCAGCATCTCATCAAGTTTAACATATAAGCCCAACTGAGGTTCCATTCAAAAAGTCCAACTTGGTGATGTATACAGCGAAAGCACCAACCACACCAACTTATCATGTTTACTTTGATACTTTAATTGATTCTACGATGTGGGATTGGGATTTGTCACAACCTATACACCACATCCTCCCCTCAAACCCAAACCTACCATGGGGCCTACCTCTTCAACTATAGACACGCTCTACAAACATTTACTTCATACGCCAGAACATTTACCATCCCGAACAAAACACCGCGCTCCTTTAACCAGCCTTCCTTTAGCTGTATACAAGGTTTGCTGGGATCCACTAATATCGTCGAACTGGGGTCTAACCGAGAGAAAACCATCCACACCACCACCACTCAAGGCCCAACCTGACTCTGATACCAATTGTTGGACGATTACACAGACAAACCAAAGTTCGAACAGTCGCGGACACTAGAATTCGCTTGTTGCTATCTCGAGCAACAAGTAGCGAACACGAGAGACTACAAAGAATCGACAAGAATATGCACACATTATACCCTCGTACCAAACCTTTTATTTCATAATCCCTATAAACTTATTACAACGAAGAAGAAGAATGAATAACTAGCATCCCCCCTCATCTCTATTTATAGGGATGAGGGGTTAGAAAACTTTATTAAATCAAATAGAAAACTCCTTGCCTTGCAAGGCAAGATTAATTAATCCTAGTTATAGTCTATTCCTAATCTAAATTACAATGTACACTTAACCCCCTAACTTTTTTTAAATTTACTCTAATGCGTTCCTACAAGTTCTTAATTTTCTTATTTCTTTTATATCGAATCCACTTATCCGAAAAAACGACGATATATTCTATACATTTTATAATGTTATAGTGTATAATAGTGCAAGAATATACTTCTATCTAGACTTATTTTTCACGTGTTTAGTTTTATCACAAATGGTCTAGTTTAATTAAAAGTTTGAGAGATGTTTCAAACGAGCATTGTGTTATACACTTCTAACTTTTGTTATAACTTGTTTTTCTAATCGCAACATTTTCACTTTTCATTTATCAAGGTTATCATCTTCATGTAATCAAGAAATTTTTTAGAAACAAGTTAGAAATATTTATTAATTTCCTCTCAGAAAACTATCGAATGTCAAGAAAAAGATGTCACAATAAATGAGCAGCCTTAAATGAAAATTTAGCATCGCCACCAATGTACACACTATAAAATATCCATGGCATGCATGGCCAGAATCAGGGTCAGTCCCGAAAAATCTCAAGACACTCATGAAATTTTGTGACATAATGTTAATTTTTGTAAAAACCTCGATTTTTTAAATGCACTTGGTCCAAAATGTTGTGTTGCTCGTTTTTGTAAAACTATTTGTAAATGTATCTAGTCAAATTATGTCATTATCGCTCAACTTTAGTCCAGTAATATAATAAAAATGTCATAATGTTTTTAATCACGTACTCAGCAAAGAAAATGCATGTATATCCATATTCATCAAATCACCTGGTTCGAGTTTTGATGAACGTACCAATATACAAAAATGACAAATAATTTTTTGAACAACGAACACAATAAGAGGTATACTCCACATTTACACAGAAAATGCTAATTATTTCAACTGTTATAAATGTCTATCTATAGGTAGCTGATGAGAACTATATAATAAATAGTGTAATTCGTTAGGTGTATCCTTTCTTGACCCACTAACATTAATATGATCAATTTGAGTTATTATATAAACTAACAAAAAGAGGAAAAGTCGGGTGCATTTAATGCGTGACCCAATCCGACCTGACCCGCCTAGTTATGTCCATACCCGGTGCATTTAATGTGTGACCCAACCCGACAAAGAGACATACGTGTCCAACGTATATCTAATGTTAACAAAAAAAACACACACCAAACACCACACCACCGATCCCCTCTCTCTCTCTAACCGATTCTCTCTCTTTCTAAGATGCCGATTACACACCTTGATTTTGTTATGGGTTGTCACGGTTCTAGGGGTTTCGTTCTTGAATGATATGATTGCATACGTTGGGGTTTTGTTCTTCAATGATATGATTATATAGTTGATTTTGTAGTGGGGTTGTTACGATTGTCGTTACTTCTAGATTTAGTAACTTTTAATTCTGGTTTAAGTTCTGCTGACCGATTTTATTAATTAGGGTTATTGGGGTTAGGGTTATGGTTTTTTTTTTGTGATTGTTGGGGTTTCTATGTGTGATACAGATTGGATTGTTGTTGTTTTGGGCGTGATAAATTGGGGAAAACTTTGTTTCTGTTTATGTACTTTGGAGAGTGTATAGAGTCGAGGTTATTCGCATTTTAGCGGGACAAATAATTGGATTTGCAACCATGGCGGGTTGACCCTTCTCTTTAGCTACGGATTCGTGGCTCGGGATTCATAGTAGTTACTTTGGTTGGTAACATTATTGTTGCTTTCGTGTTGTACTCTCATGAGTTGAAAAATAATTTTAGACGAGAATGAGTTAAAGTGTGTCGAATGTCACCTATGCTACAGTCTCTTTGATGCCATTGGTCTCTTCGTTGCTGCCGTTTATGGTGTGTGGCGTTGTTGATTGGTGTGTGACGATGAGCAGTTTGGTTGTGTGATTCATATGAACATTATTTAGTCATATTCGTGTTAAAGGTTGAACCATTGTGGTGTTCATTGTTCGCCTCCGAATAAAGATACACGACGCAAATGGGACCAGGTTTTGTATTGCTATACGAAACTTGATTGACGTCTTCCTAAAAAAACAGTAGCATTCTTATGATAAAGGCGACGACGATAATTTTCCGCATTTATAATTTTTGTGCGCATACTTTATTGACGCGTATATCTTGGCGGGGCAACCACAAGTGTATTGTGGTTGCAACCACAAGTGTATTGTGGTTGCAACTATGACACCCCGTAAATTTCAGGCCAATATTATAGCCGTTTCTGTTCAGTATTTTGAATTTTTCGAGTTTCGTGTAATTTTTACGTTTATCCGGGAAGTTGTCCCGCATTTATCTGAGAAGTCGTACCGGAAGCATTCAGGGCCGCAAAATTACGTATTATTTCGTCATTAGTCGCGTTTTTACGTTTTAAGATGATATTTAAATTTTCAGAATTTTCCATGAAGTTTTTACGCGTTTTCAGTAATTGCGTGATCTGTGAATTATAACTAGTTTGAATGTGCATGGGAAATATCTAGATAATTCAAATTCTTGTCACCTTGCATGAGCTAATAACTTAATATCAAATTGGTCCCCCTAGCATGCGTCCGAAATTGCCAACCCCACACACACATTATATGCCAAAAATTTGAAATGTATATGTACTCATGTCTAGGTTCATTTTATTCATACTCATCCTCTCACAAATACACACACTCTAAATTTTGAGCTCTCTCTTGCTTATAACCGACGCTAACAAATACACATACAAATCCATACTTTTTTAATCTTTGATAAAAACCATTTAAAGATATTATATTCGAGTTGGTTCGTATTGTTATTGGGTATTTAGAACACAATGTTTGTGTTGTGTAAAGTCTTAATCATCCTTCAAACCATTCATTTTTGAAGTCATCAAATCTTTCTAAATCCTGTACTTTTGTGTTCTCCGTAATGCATAAACATTAGATGTACAACTTGTTTTATAAAAACCAAGGTTTAAAAACTACATAAACCTTAAAAGGTTTATGTATATCTCGAAAATAAATAAAAGAAGGACAAGGGAATCATAGTTTCGTGATCATGGTTATTTTTATTTAATAAAAGTATATACTTATAGCTTATTTGATGGTTCGGCTTATAAATAAGCCATGAATGGCTTATTTGAGCTTAATGGGCTTATTATTTTGGTTCGGCCCAAAAAGGGGAAAAGAAAGGACGAATGGTTTAGCTTATTTTGTTTTAGCTTATAATTGGTTGGCTTATTTCTAGCTTATTTTGAAAGGACGAAGAGTTAAGCTTATTCGGCTTAACAAATAAGCTCAAATAATGCTTAACGGGCTTTTTAGCCACATCCCACAACAAAAGCGCAAGACCACAAGATTAATCAATAAGCTCTAGGGTTCGGCTTATTTGTCTTGGCTTATTGTGGGCTTATGATAGCTTATTGATGAACCAAGAACTTATTTTATATCTTTTAGCTTATCGGGCTTAACTAATGGGCCCAAGATGGTTAATAAAGGTTTCGACCCAACAATAAGCCCAAACCGTGGCTTATTAGCCCATGGTTGGCGTATTGGGTGTGGACTTGGCTTATTGGAAGCTTATGACAGCTTATTAATAAGTCTTGTGTTCTTTTGCTTAAACGATTTGCTTATCGGACTAAATGGATAAGTTTAAATCATTATATTTTACTTAACGGGCCACAACCCAATATGAGACAACACACCAAGGCGTAAAGCCCATGGTGTAGCTTATTGGATAAGCTTATGTATAGCTTATTTGATATTTGTACGAATTTAGATACTAAACGTTTACTTATTTTGAACGTTAAACGTTACAGATCATCTAACTAGGCTTATTGGGCCTAAAAGCCCTATAAGAATTTTAAGGACTTTTCGGATTAGCTAATAATGAGATTTAATAGTATAGAGTTTGTAAATCGTGAAATGTGAATTGAGAGTGATTTTTATTAAAGTCTACGACTTTGGAAAATGTGTAAATACGAACGGGTCATGCCGAAATTTTTATAAATTCTTTATACTTTGAAAATATTAGAAAACGTTTATATAAAATCATTTTAACTAATTATACGGGGATGGGTAAGATATTAGGGCATCTGTTTGGTTTTTTGAGTTTTCTAGGTTTCTAGCAAAATATGGTTTTCCCTAGAACCCATCCCTATATACATTTACTCGAATATTACTATATAGTAATATATACTAAATATTACCATGTACTTTATTAGTCAAACGTTACAACCACGATACGATCACTAGCATTCATTTTAGAAAAACATTTAAACAGAATTATTTTAGTAAACACGTATGCATTATCCGTATTCCTCCATCATTCCGATTCTAAACCGAAACCTATATTTCTTAGGTCGTGTTCGTGTATCGTCGTTCATTATCGTGTGATTTCTCTTCTAGCTTATTCACTACTTCACTTCACCAACTCAAGGTGAGTTCATAGCCCTACTTTTACTCGTTTTGGATCAATGTTTTACAACATAGGGTGAGAGACATTGCTTGTTTTGAAAATCAGACACAAGTACTTTACGTGATACTTTCCCTTGTTTACGTGTTGCCTAAGTAGCTTAGACCACTATTCGCCCGTATTATCATGAATCGTTAATTACCTTTAACTGACTTCTGGTTAAGTAAGCGGGAGTGAGTAAATAGATCTATTTGGGACTAATAATCCCCATCCAGGTTTGGTAATTCTTACTGGTCCGGTACGTCTGATGTACAGGCCAACGGATGTATTTCATGTCGAACTAGTTTGGGTGGTCTTGGTCAGATACCTACCAGGGCAATCTTTATAGGGCACATGCTACCTATTACCATTAGCTTCGGGGTCATGAGCTTAGCGCAACGTAAATACCTTTTTATGTGAAGTTGTATCTGTTATAACTGTCGCATACGTTTTGAAATCTTGTGGTCCACTATACTTTCACTTGAATTTAAACCTATGAATTCACTCAACAATTTTGTTGATGTTTTAAGCATGTTTTTCTCAGGTGCTTAGCTGGATTTGTCATGACGTGCCTCTTGAAGTCTTTGTGCTATGTGACATCAACCAAATTTCAAGACTATTATATTATTGCTCATTGTCTTTTATTCAAAACTTAAATACTGCTTCGCTATCTTTAATTAATGCTTCCTCTATGATGTTAGCATTGAATTGGTTTGTAAAACTTTATTATCTTTAACTTGTACAACGAGTAATGATTTTTCTAAAACGTACCCTTAAATGTCGTTTTTTATGGTTTGTTATGGAGATATGCATGACGTCACGCCCCCGGACACGTATTCCGTCCAGGTCTCGTTTGGGGGTGTGATAGCAACGACAAGTGTATTGTGGTTTCAGCCATGGCGTGTGATTGGTATTGCTCCTATATTTGCAAATCTAAGCCTCCCACTTCTTTCTTTTAGCCGTATACTATTATTTTGTTAAAAAAGAACTTTTTTCATGAATTTGATGTTGATATAGTATATGCGATTTGGTGCTGAAGTGGGGGCTGAATCGAGTGGGTTTAGGTGCTCAAGTGGGTGGGTTTGGGGGCTGAAATGGGTGTGGGTTTTGGGGGATGAAATGGTTTGGTTTAGGAGCAGGCGTGGACGTTTGCTGTAAAGGGATTGTTTAAGTAGCCTTCGGAATTAAGGAAGCGTAAGAGTAGGTATGATATTTATAAACTGATTGACGCGAGTTATTATGGTTATAGGGATGATGAAGATGATGTGTTGGAGAAAGTGGAGAGAGGCGCGGATGAACATATGAGATTAGAGAGTGTAGCAGAGTGGGTGAGGTTAGAGAAGATCATTTATGGTTAAGAGTGGTGGCGTGGCAAGTGTAGGACGTGATGTTGAAGGGGAAGGTGTAGTTACGGGGATTTTTTAGGAGGATGATGATGTGGTTATGGAAGAGATAAGGGAGAGGGAAATGTAGGAGGAGAAAGAGAAGGAGTTTGTGGGTCATGTGCCGTTGTTGGATGGGAAGGAGATCGAGAAGATGGTTTTGGAGAAGAAGAGTGTGTTGTTGAGTAAGTATGCCAGTGAGGACTTGTTAGAGGAAGAGAGGGAAGCTAAGGCTATACTTAATATTCACCGCTAGATTGCATTGGTATGGTTTCGTCTTTTCATAACGTTTGGTATACGATAGTACGTATGCTTACATTCTTATGCTATGTTGCCAATTGCTAAGTGATGGAAGACTGTAATACGGAAATATGTGATATTTGGTGTCATTGATTGTTTTGTTGATTTTATACGCGAAGTTTGGTCATCATTTGTGTTTTATCTAGATTTTTTTCATGATCTGTCTTATCTCTGTATTTTTAAATTATCAAAAACTCTAATCCGCAAGATTGCTTATCTGATATCACGAGATGTTTATTTGTTTTATATAGACGAAAGTCGGTTTTGTTACTTTGGGATTTCGATAACTTTAGTTGGCGAATCATAGGTCACAATGTGGTTAGTTAGATGCTTATTTTAAATTCTAAAGATCTGCATCGATTGTTCTTTATGAGAACAAGTAAAGTATAGGTACATGTTATAACTGATGGATTGACTTTTGACCCATTATACCCACTTTTGACCCATTATCTTTTACCTAATAATTTACTTTTGAAATGGTCGATTTAGGTTAAGTATTATCTCTAATCGTTTTGATAATGTTTGTATCTTTACAATTGTCTAGGATCGGGCCCAAGAATGTAAACAATGATGCTCCCCTAAGGTGTGCTATGGAACAACTTCATGATGAGGTCTTTGTGTCTCACATATTCCAGAACAGGTATCTTTTTCCTAAATAGTTATCCGTTCATACAATACAGAACCATATTGTGTGGATTAAACATAAAATCAATTCTACCACCTCATTTCCCAATAGCTGAACTATGATTCTGCTTTTAAAACAAGTGACTGACGTTTGAAGTACCTATTACTTGGTGTTAATACAAATAATGTCTAAAAACGTTATTTATATTTTTCGACCTCTCAATGTTTTGATAATAACAAAATGTAAAAACGTTTACGATAAAAATAAACGTTTGCAAATTATTAATCGTAAAATTCAATTTCTAAGATTATTAATCACTTAAGGTATGAACAAACAAATCATTAAGCATGATTAGTGATTAAGAAAATATTTTTCTCTTAACAATCAAATTTTTATAAAAGTATTTCACAAAAATAATTATACAAAATATTTTCTAATTAAAAAGAAAAGTTTTATTTAAAACTTAAATTTGAAATTCAAATTTTCCCCCCAAAATGAAAGGTTCCATAACAGATACAACATTCCCCACAAAAAGACAAAAACAGGAGCGTAGTTTACTGGGCGGCCCCCTTATAGGTCTGGTGTCCCGCCGGGACCGCCCTCGTGACCGTTGGGTTTTTCTGCCTATAAATACTGCTCCATTCCTAGCAGAAAATTAGACCTCTTTGCACGAATTTTTTAGATAACTTTCTCTCTCTAAAAATCTTCTTTCTCTCTCTAAATCTCGTGATCACTAACATTCTTAGATCTTGTTTCAAGTGATTTAATCTCTTTTTCTCATCTCTCTTCTCAATCAAGTGTAAGAAAAGAACATTCGTATTCGCCAAGAAACAAATTGTTATTTAATGATCTCTCCTCTCTTCTTCTAAGTATCAAATCTCTATTGTAATTATTTTGTGTAATTGTGTGATTCAGATTGTGTGTAAATCCGATAGTGTAGATCTTGTGAGTGTATAGTGTTTGTGAAGTGGTA